>KK118278.1:39783-104907 GCA_000611955.2 Stegodyphus mimosarum | reverse complement strand
CTGCGCAAGCGCGCACAGAAAGCAGCACTCGAGCCAGGGAGATAAAACAGCACTGTCGCTCTTGCAGTGCCGAAATTCTGGAAACGTGATTATTTCTTACTCCGCGCGTGTGGTATCTGGCTGTTCTGCGCATGCGCTCTTAGGAAGCAGCGTACGAGGCTGAGAGGGAGAAGAGCAATGTCGCTTTTGCAGTGCCGAATCTGGAGTGTCGTTGGGAGCTGGTTCTTTTTTTTTTACTCCGCGTGTGTTTAAAAATCATACACCATATTCTTTTTTATATTTTTCAGCTATTCTATTTGATTCATATTTTTCGGTTCCTTTATTTTACAGAAAACTTTAACCATGTCCTTGCATCCTCAAGTAATAAATTCTGTGACTGTAAGTGAACTTCGAGAGCTTTCGTTTTCATGCGCTTGCAATGCTTTCAATATAGAAAAATTTCCTCAGTTGTCATCCAGAGATCGAGGAGAAAATTATTGATCTATTCGCGCAAATTAAAACAAGAAGAATGGATTTCATTTTTAAATGAATAGGTAAAGCTTGAACTGTAACAATTAAAGTAATTAAGAAATGTTTAATTTTTCTTTTGTAAAATTTCATGGAAGCTTCAAAATAAATTTTGTTTTTATACATTTTTGTTTCTCTTTACACAGGTTTAAAACAAAGGTTAAATTTTTTTGGAACAGCACCCCCACTAATTTTAGCTACGAGCCGCCAACGGTTATTTTACAACTTTTTATACTTTGAAAACCCAAGTATCGAAATATTATGTGTATGCATGTGAAAATATTATTTCAAATATTCTCATATAACTAACTATACTATATTGTCATATTATTCAGTTCTCATATAACTACGACAGAAATATGCTCCTATTATTTATTTTAAAATACAGTATTTGATAGCCTTCCACATAGTAGCCATTCTAAAATTGGTTCTGCAATGTTATATAATGGTCATTAATTTGTCTTGTGCATTATTTTGCCTAACTATACATTTTTATACAGAATATATAATCAATGTAGACAATGTCAATTCAGTATATTTTAAAGATAGAGATATATAAACAAAAAATAAAAGGGAAACTACACATGCAACCAGATAAAAGTGACCATATTTTAAAGAAAGTTCATAAAATCAAAATGATGTAAACGCATAGACCATTCCACAAAATTTGCTCTCCAGTATTGCTGAGTGGTAAAGGAGAACAGTTATATCTGAGTGCATTTGTAACATTTGAAATAAAATCTGTTATTAGTTGCTGGCAAAAAAGTAAGATTTTTTTTTATGGATAGAAATTTATGTAGCTCAGTATTGAACGTGGTCAACTGTTACCATTAGCATCGTAGTGTCTTCTGTTTTATGTACAGTTGGTCACAAAAATATTTGAACACCGGACCTCATTCAGATCCATTTCTTAGGTTTGACGAAAACAGGTTGGTTCGACAAGGATTATACAAAATATTTTTAAGATCCAAAATATTTTTAAGATTTACAAGAGACCATCCATTATATTCAGGTTACCGAGATGTTACATCTTCAAAAGCTGGTCTGAACGGTTTATATAGATAGGTTTCGACTCAGAGAAAATATATTCTTTGCAATTCTGAGAAAAGGGTGTAAAACCTTAACAGAAACTATTTTCTGGGATTCAGGAAGCGGAAGATTTTTTTCCGAAAGAAGGTAGATTCCGGGAATCAGGATTTCATGAAAAGGAAAGATACAATTTTCAATTCTCTCTTACGTTATCACCGCAAGGTTTCCAAGAGAGGTGAGAAAAAAACATATATATGAAAAGGAAATATACAATTTTCAAATCTCTCTTACGTTATCACCGCAAGATTTTCCAAGAGAGTTGAAAAAACATATTCAGGTGAAGGAGATGTTGCATCTTCAAGAGCACACGCTGATCTGAACGGAAACGCCAACTGTTTATATAGATAGGAAATTCCTTTCGAAAGTGAAACAGGTAAAATGAAACCGACTGCAAAAATTTTTATCGAAGAAAGATCTTAAAAAAAGAAAAAAATATAAAAAATAAAAATAAAAAAAATTTTTGTTAATTTTTATAATGTCTTTAAACATTATAAAAATAACTGTTTTTCAATGTTAACCTATGGAACTATTTTGTAAACATGTTTGTAAACAAGGGTATGACCTTGAACATATTCTAACATGTTTGTACACAACCTTGAACATGTTTGTAAACAAGAGTATGTTCTTGAACCACACAGTTAATTTACACAGTTAACCACACAGTGTCTAAAGGCATTATACAAATTAACAAAAAGTTTTTTTTATTTTCATTTTTCAATTTTTCTTTTTTTTTCTTTCTTAAGATCATTCTCTGATAAAAATTTTTTCAGTCGGTTTCACTTTCGAAAGGAATTGCCTATTTATATAAACAGTTGGAGTTTCTGTTCAGATCAGCTCTTGAAGATTCTCAATAAAGGCCTCTTCATAGCAGGTAGGATATATCTGCTTCCTGAATCCCAGAAAAAAGTTTCTGTTAAGGTTTTACACCCTTTTCTCAGAATTACAAAGAATATATTTTTCTCTGAGTCGAAACCTATCTATATAAGCCGTTCAGACCAGCTTTTGAAGATGTAACATCTCGGTAACCTGAATATAATGGATGGTCTCTTGTAAATCTTAAAAATATTTTGGATCTTAAAAAATATTTTGTATAATCCTTGTCGAACCAACCTGTTTTCGTCAAACCTAAGAAATGGATCTGAATGGCGCCCGGTGTTCAAATACTTTTGTGACCAACTGTACCATCCGTCGATAGCTCAGTGGCAGAGCAGTGGACTGTAGAGGTGTTGAAACAGCTATCTATTCTATTGGAATGCTGCGTTGTAGTTCAGTGGAGCTCCATAACTAGTCTGCCATTCGCTACCAAATGTTAATCATTTCTATAATCTGTTGTAAGGTATGGACATACGCAATTCGAAACTCCTTAGCAGTCGCTTTCTAAGTTATATACATTATGTGTGCATGTATGAACGTACGATACATTTCAATTTACTTAGGATGGTACTTATTTGTCAATTGATAATATTACGCTGCTGCCAATAATAATTGCAATCATAAAGGTAGCATGGAATAAAACGTCAGATTTCCATGAACCCCAGGTACTACGCGCTGGATATAAAAAGGATTAGGATTCCAACACACGGGCGTAAAGCATGTATGGATAATGCCAACTATATTGTGCATAAATGAGAAAATTGAGCAGTGGGGGTTTCATTGACAAATCGTATTTAAGCGTCATTTGCTTGAATAAAGATTGTGTTACGCCTCCTATAAAAAGGACAATCACTTACTAGTATGTGTCGGAATTCGACCACGGCAGGATCATGGACTACTTGGACTACGGTGCATTCCGCAACATTTCCGCCCGTGTTAGTGGAATCCCATGACTGTCAGGCGAATATAAAATCAGTGGGTCCAAGAGAGCCATACTGAACCTCATGCAGGATCTCAGCGGCAATGGTGCTTTAAAGAGGGTGTTCCGGCCTGTGGGATGATATCTGCAGGCGACGCACTGTCAGCACAGTGACCGCTCTTGCTGCTTCCCATGATACTACAACAAAGACTGGCGCACATACAGTGAAGGTCGTCCTGTGACGTCATTGAAATGGACGACGACATTGGGCACAGAAGTGGCGCCATGTCGTGATTCAGACCAAACCTATTCTGCTTACAGAAGGATGACAAACGTTACCAGCTCGTATTCGTCAACGTCACACACGCCCAGCACTTGGTGTGTGCCATGAGGTGCTATTAGCTCCAGTCACTCCAGTCACATTCCAGTCACCTCTTGTTCCCACAGCCGGTAACGTGGGTAAACATCGTTACATTCGTGAAGTGTTAAGGCCTGTGGCTGTGCTCTGTCGTGAAGGCCTGCGTGACGCCATCTTTCAACAAGATGATGCAAGACCTCATGTTGTCTGTGCTCCTCGATACAGAATATGTTCGAATTTTGCCCTGGCCGAAACGTTCTCCAGCTCTCACTCGTTGAAAACATCTCATTATAGGTTGCCGGTAGACTGGTATGCCATCACTTGGCAGAAAATATAGTAGAAGTTGCGTGGAATGAAGTATCTGTATCTGTTGTCCGAGCTTAGTTCCATACAGCCCAGCCGGATTTTAGACGTTGTTGTTGCCAGAGGTGTCAGCTTTGTGTACTGAATTTCGCACGTAATGAAATACAAATCACTTGTTAATTTCAGCATATCTTCTTCTCCTCCTCATATTGCAAATGTACAGTAAATAAAATTCCGCCATTTGGTTTTCTTCCTGGTGTAGCAATCTTAATGGTCGGCAACGTATTTGTTATCTTCTTATGAATCTCTACCAGAATCTAATTTTCTAAACCATCGATATTTGCATTTTTATAGCAGAATCTAAGCCACATTCAGGCCTAATTTTGTTACGTTCGCAGTGCGTGCAAGCGGAAAGGCCATCAGATCATTAGTTCGACCTATAGTGTATTTTAAGGAATGAAATTCGAACACTTGGTTATGTATGAATTTAGTGTTTCTGTGCGGTTGTAGACGGCTACCCAGACGGGATAACGCTGAATACCGTAGAGAAGCGTCTGAGTTCGAATCCCAGAAGTCACAGATATTTGTAAACTTATAGTGTTTTCACGTAAGCCACCACATGCATGGATGTTTGTAAGTTTATAATGTTTATAATATTATAAATTTACTGTACTTTATGCCTTCTTCATGCGTGAAGGAAGCGGGCACTCAAATTACACGGCGAGCCGAAATCATCTTGAGAGGCTGATAATATAGGAATAAAAATTGCAGACTCTCAGAACAACCGCGGGATCTTCTTCCATTAAAAACTGGAAAACTGGGGTGCAGCTTACTAGGTTAACAAAACCCGGCAATACACAATGTAATTCCAAGAATGGAGCGTTGCTTACCAATTAACTTAACCTACCATTGCCTTTACCAGTTGGGATGTTACGAATGAAAGTTTTAAATGATAAAATATGTTAGAAGCTTTATTTCCATAAAATTAAAGAGTATTTTTAAAATTATTAGTCCTCAAATAATATTAAAAATAATTATTAACGTAAACACAGGGAGACATACCTAAATGTATTTACCAGCCTCTCCTGTATTCCCGAAAATTCTTATAAGGGCTGTTAGTGCAGAAAGTTTTCAAAACTAAAATTGATTAAGAGCAACATGAATAAATGTACAGTGAATTGACTTGTGATGTTTCCTGTTAAAAGTGGAAACTGCTGATAGATATGTTCGCGAAATCAATATCCCATCTTCTTTGTTGAAAAAAAATCCAAAATGATTTACGTAGTTCTTATCTATCTATCTATTTATAGACATATTCCTAATAATTTATAAGAAACATTAAAAATTAATATTCTGCTTTCTGAGGTACTTTTTTAAATGTGTATGTAGAAAAGGATTTTAATGTCTGTAGTTCAGATTTAGGCAAAGACACGAACTGTCTGCCTAAAGAGATTTGGATTTATTAAATTATGGGAAAGTACAGTTATCACGACTTGTGTTTCTTCTAATTGATTTTGCAAACCTAACTGGAATCCTGACAAAGAACAGGGAGCTTACTAAAAGCTATGTTCGTGCGTGTGTAAAAGACACAACAAAGATAAGAAGGATTAAAATTACCCTTTTATTTGCTTCTCAATTTTACAGCCGTTCCCACACTTTGGGATACAAAGACCAACCACTTGTGATCTGAACGTAAAAGAATACAGGACTACTAACTAACTAAAATGAAATAAGAGCTAACTTTTAATATTTTACGCAGATGACTAATACAAAGACTGGCCTTTTGAATTACTACGTCTGTACAACGCGGAAAACTACAATACATCTTTAACTTTCAAAAGGATTAAAACCTGTGGCCTTAAAGGCGAACAGTAACTGATAGCAAGCTCGCGTGAATCCTCGTAGCGAGAAGGCGCTTTCTCTCTCTCCTTCTACTACTCTTGGCAAAAAGCCACAACTTAAATACTTAAGCGTTAGCAAGTACAATTTGCATAAACATATTCACGCGTTAATTCTGGCCGGAAGTGGAAAATAAGAGAAGATAGTAAAGTTTTAAAATAAAATAAACGTTAATGAACTTAAAATCCTTACACACTAGTGTACATTTACTGATGGAATGATGTTTTCTGACGGAAAATGGCTTGTGCTCATGTTAAACAAGGGAGGAATCTATGAAAACATTCATGCAGGCAATCTTTTCGCTGAGATATGAACTTGGATTGAAGTATCAGTGCTCAACTGTCTTACCTGCTGGGCTGGGAAGGAGAAAAGATGCCTTCATGGAAACGTTTCTCAGAAGAACTGGCTATGTTCATGTTATATATGGGGAAAACCATGCAAGTACCCAGGCAGCGAATTTGTTCGCCAGCATTTGGAGTTTGTTCAAATATCAATGTTCAGCAATCTTACCCACCAGATTCCATGGTAGACTATATATATTACAGATACAGTTGCTAATCACATTTACGGATTTTATGCCATCTCAGTGTGTTCCTTATGTTCCATTCCTTCCCATTGTGTATGAATTCAAACATGAAAAAAGATTTCAATGTGCACACAATAAAAATTGTTTAATACATAGCACTAATGCTATTAGATGAAAAAATAAAGCAGAGATTATATGAGATTGAGGAAAAAGAAGAACTTTCATAGGGCACTTAACAAGATAACACCACATTTCACATGTGACATCGTATTGTTTTCAGAGATTGTTTAAAGAATCTTCCTGGCTATAACAAAAGAAATTTTTCCATTTGTGTGCAAATTATTACTAAACTTAGAGATAATGACATAAATTTGGTAATGACAGAAGGTTTTTCAATGTATTCTGATAATATTAAAGAACTTTGTTATTCTGAATGGGGTAGGATAGAAAACCAAAATATTTATGTTGTGTCTCAAGGCGTGGCATACATACATACAGACACATAAACACAAAAAAGCAATGGTTAAAACAAGCAAAATACTTTTAATTCTGAAAAAAAGTGATAATTCTTTCTTAATACCACACATTTGAGCCACAGTATGTGGCAAAACTGCTATTGTTAATAGATATGTTTATACTAAATTAGGTTAGCTTATTTGTATTGCACAGCCATGAGGGCTATCTGCAGGGTTATCCTTTTATGGAGAATATTCTTAAGGAGAGCTGTTACACATGACCAAAACCACAAAAATTCTTAAGAAGCCAGCCCATTCACAAGGATTTAAACCACCCATATTTAGGGATTTCACCACTTGGCCACTGGTGGATGTTTATTTATAGTATTGAAGACACAGACATCCAAAGAATTCAAGTATGCTTGAGGTTTCAGTCTCTGTAGGGTATACTAATAATCTGAGTTAGATCAGATTAATTTATTAAAGCAAACACACGAGACTATCTGCCTAAGGGGAAATATAACTTCGCGGAGGGATTTCTAGAGGAAACTCGTTTATATTTATGTTTCATATGGAGAAGTCCATCCAAACACTCATGCACCCAGCCTGCTCACTGGGATTTGAACACGAGTCAAACTACAAATATTTAGTTTTCTCATTCACTTGGTCGCTGGTGGACTACTTGGCAAAAGTACAAGAAGTAGGAACGAAATGTCAGACTTCAGAACGCAAAGTGATCATCCGATCTGTGTTCACAGCCTCTTATGCGTGCCTCTAATTCTCACAGCCTCTGATCCGGCCTGTAACCAAGACACCAGTGATTGCAATGACTATTGATAGTAGACCCAGCGAACAGGCGCTGAGGTAACAGAAGGCACTGTGCCGACTGCCCCTTCTCGTTGCATACAGTCAGGCATGTTTTCAGTGGTGCTGGGGGAATTCGACTGGGTTATAATTGCTTTCAGCAATGAGTCCCGCTTCAAAGTGAGCCCAGCGAAGACATGTCTGAAGACGTTCAGGACAGCAATGGATACTCACCTGAATATTGTCAACCAGACAACCAGGAGCTATGGTAGAAGGTGCCATTTCATTTGATAGCTGGACCTCTTTGGTGTGGCACCCTTGTTATTTGTTGCGCTTGCTTTCACGGATCTCTTAGCTTACATTTCAACAGACCAATGGTTGAACGCACACGGCACGCCTTTCTACTGATTGTTTTCGTGCGTCTCCAACACTTCCAGCCGGCGCGATCGCCAGGTCTCTCCCCGATACAGCATATTTAGGCCCTGATTAGCAGCTATCTCCGATCGTCCTTAGAAAGCGCCGATCTAACTTGTCAGTTTGAAAGCATATGCCAAGAAATCTCGCAGGAGGACGTGCGCCAACTCTACGAGGTAATGTGCAACCGGATTCCAGCTTGCATCGGGGCCATAGGCGGACCAATGCATTATTTTTACGTTTATTTTGTTCTTGTAGCTGCATTTTCTAAACAAAACATTAAATTCGTATGAGAGTTTCGTTTTCAATACATGTACATCAGAACTACTCATTTTGGTCTCATTCGAGTAGCTCCTCTTTGTATTACAGAAATGCAACAGAACTTGTAGGTTAAGTTAATTGAATATGGCGAAACTTACGATGGGTATCTGCTGAAAAGGAAGGATGCCGTCACTTTCTAAGGCGACGTGTTTCGTATTCACGTTACGCATGGGAAAAAAAACGAAAACCAACCGGGCATGTTCGCCTGGGATTGAACTCGGATCGGATGTCCAGTACTTAGCGCTCTTAAACACGCAACCATTGGCGGGCTTGAAATTACAAGATGAAACTTACATTCGACGTCTACTTTCGAAACCTGCGCCATTCCTTGCGTATGTGTAAGCTGCGTCTCTCCCAAGAAAGCCTAATGTATAGGGCCGCCATTTCATAACGTTAAAGAAATCGCCAGAGAAAACTATTTTCGCATCATACTAGAAAGCATCTGTAGGGCCTTTATATATAATATTAGCACTACGGAAAAAGCTTATTTAAAATAATTTTTTGGCACCTATAGCGGCCCATTCGGTGTATCCTCGCTAGCGGCGCAATTCTATTCATGAAGTAAAATTTCGCAATAAAATTTGCTCGTCATAAAAAGCAGGTAATTAAAAAATAAACAGTTAATTTCATAATTGATGAATGGCTTTGCTTTGACACGGCGTTTCATGAGACATGAGTCAGAAGAAATTTGAATATATTCGGTACATCGATATGTGATCTGAGAATTTCATTTCTTCAGAAATGACTTTTTTACTTTCACTAAAAAAATAGTGTTGCGTGCCATGCCATTCAAAACTATGTAACATTAAACATCAAATAAATTCCGCGCATAAGAAAAACAGTTTATAATTCAGCTAATCTGAAAAGCTGACGGTGATAAACGAATGGCTGATAAAAGTAAATATTATACGAAACTCCGAAAAATAGATATTCGTCGCGTATAGAACAGCCATAGTATGACACTTGGGAAGTGACCGTGTATAATGTGTAGGAATTCTTCAAAGAATTTACTTTCGTAAAAATAAGGTTAACTTTTTAAAATTAAAAGAAACTATAAGTTTGATTCCATAATTGCAAAATATTTGAAGGAGGGCACTGAAATAGTGAAAGAAAGGGGGCTATTATTAATTTTAAAAATAGAAATTTTTAATTTTTGACTACTGAGGATTTTACTTCATTTACCCCGGAGGGGTAAAATTATTGTTATATTATTGTCATTAGATTTCTTTACCTTAATAAAGAAATAACTATCATAGAAATGATGATTTTATGACATTAACTCTCTAAGGAGGACTTTCTTACGGAAATTGTTAGAGTAAATGCTGCAGAAACTTGCATATTTTTTTAATGCATGTGCGTTTTTGTACGACACACTGCTCATTTTTTAAATCTGAAAAGTAAAACTTTTGAAATTATCTGTTGATTTTTTATGCGTTATGGTATCCACACCCTTTGCGCATTACCAAAAGCAATTTTATCTAACAATAAATTTATCTGAATTTAACTAAAATTCTCTGATTCATTTTATTTTATTAAGCTGGTTATATAACGCTTTTGTTTTAGAAATAAGGTAATTAAATGTAAATGATCATTTTTGAAATCCCAGTTTTATTTTCCGAAGGAATAGAGAAAGTAATATGTTACATAATTATTTATGCATTCGGAGTGTTATTTCTGATTATATATCGATCTGGGCTCAACCAGTGGCTGAGCGGTAAGCTCGCCGAATACTGGTAGTCCGATCTGGGCTTGAGCCCTGGGGAACCAGATGGTTACATTGGAATTTTAATGGTCGTTTCCACTATAACATGAACACAAGCCAGTTTTACCTTAGAAAGGCGTTCTCCTTTAAATCTCCTCCCTCCCCCACCTTATTTTGCCATAACAGAATAATTAATCCAAGCCAATATCATGTAAATGGGAAGGAATTAATTTTATTTAAATAGTGTATATTTCCTAGACATTCATTTAATTTTTGCATTTGATATTCATTTTATTATTATGATAAATGAAAAATCTTTCATTTTTGCTTTGAGCTGCAAATGAGGGCAAATTTAATGCAAATAATTCTATTTTCAAGACTGCTATGGGAATCCTAATGTACTTCGTATATTGCCTCCCTCGCCATAAAATTTTTATTCCGTCGCTTTTATTACTTCGACCATATTTCTTAAAATAATAATAGGACTTGGCAGATTTATCGAGTTTTTGATAAATATTGAATAGCAATTATGGCTCACATGTGTGTCCAAAAGCATCATAGTTTACCTTTGTGTAAATAAAATTACATGAATATTTATTAAATTTTCTTTTAAAACCAAAGTATTCTGTATGTACTTCAGAGATAATTATTCTAATGTAGTAGTTTCAAACATAAAGAAGAATGTTTGAATAGACAAACGTTAATTTCACAAGCGAAGTTATTTTTGTTAAATGGAGATTTAACAAAATAATTCATTTGATAAATGTAATTAAGGTTTTACCAATAAATCGTAACTTAATTTTTCTTAATGATAAATCCAGCTTTGTTGTTTCCCTACGTGAATTTAGATTACCGACGTCTTTCATTGCATAATTTAACTTTGAAAAAGCATTTTAAATGTGAGTTCCAATTCGATTCCAGTCGATCGGGCTAGCTGCATGGGTGATTTCTTTATGGTGTTCTCCATCTGTAACGTGTATACAAGCTAAAATCCCTTTGAAATTCCTCCACGAAAGCATCCCTTTCCTTAGGAGAACACCCCTAGTGTGCTTTGCAAAAATCAACTGAACCAAACGAAGCCAGTTATGATGCATAGTTCAAAGTACATCTAATATATTAAAAATATACCAGGTTGTTAAATGAATTAAGTTACATAATGTGAATGTTTCAGTTTCTTATTAACAGTTTCAGATATATGTATACCCTAAAAATTATAAATTAATTAACAATATCCTGAGATAGATACTATCTCAATATTTACTTCTGTCAAAATACAGTGTTTGATTAATAAACTCATCACTAAAATTTAGAAATACTATAATAAATACATTTTTTATAGTGATAATAAAAACTTTATTATCACTATAAAAATAATTTCCGAATACGCTACGTATTCCGAAACGCTATCGCGTTTTACCCTGGCCAGAAGACTGCACGGTGGTGGTCTGTTTGCACGACGCCCTGTACGGTGTGTACCTCTAACGCCTGCCCATCGGAGAAGGCGTTCTCTGTGGTTCCGGGAACACCAGAATTGGAGAGACAATGAATGGGGACGAGTGTTCTTTACAGATGACAGTATATTTAGTCTGAGTTGCGATTCTAGACACATACACATCTGGACAGAGCGGGGAACACGCAATAACCCCTTCAAAATCATCAAAAGGGACTGTTTTGGAGGTCGCGGAGTTCTCGTTCGAGCAGACATAAGGCTTGATAGCCGGACCGACCTTCATATCTCCCAAGGAGGTTCGTCACCTGGGACTGCTTTTGTAACGAGGTTTTTCTTACTTACATGCGTCTTTTCACAAGGGCTATGGGTCCTCATTTCTTCTTCATGGACGACAACGCTCCACCTCATCGCACAGCTACTGTCGAAGAGCTGTTGGAGAGTGAAGATATTGAACACATGGATTGGTCGGCAAGGTCTCTGGATCTAAATCCCGTCAAGCATGTACGGAACTTACTAGGGAGACCCGTGGCAGCACGTAACTTATCGCCAGTAACGATTCCGAAACTGCGATTGGTGCTACAAGAGGAACGAGCAGCAGTGTCTCAACAGCTCATTAACAACCACATATCCAGCTTGCACAAATGATGTGAAACCTGCCTAGCAGTCAGGGGAGATCATATTCCCTATTAAAGACCGGATGTTTCTTGCTGGACACCCATCACAGGGATGTTTCGGCCTTCAGTCGCATTGCGCTCCATGCCACTTTTTCAATAAAGCTTCTTTTTATCCCTCTGATTTCTCTTTTAGTAAGTCTTGCTTACATTACTCATGTCCTTACGTATTGGGGATCTTACGGTAGTAAATGTGTTGATTTGGAAAGCTTTTGTACAAAGTTATATTGAAAAAACCGTCTCGTCCTTAATTTTTGCACACCAGGGTAAGTACCGTTTCATTCATGCGCCGTCGTAGCGCTGTGGTAGGCGTCCCGCGCATGCGCACTAGTCTTTCTTGTTCACTGACTTTCAATTGTCGCCATTTTGGTTGCTCTATGTTGTGTTTTCAGTTTGCTGTGCACATTCAAAATGTTTAAGACACTTAGTTCTCCTGCTGACTGTGAGATTCATGCCGTGATTAAATTTTTGAACGCGAGGAATGTTAAACCGGCCGAAATTTATCGTCAAGTGACAGAAGTTTACGGTGAATACGCGATAAGTGATGGAATGGTGAGAAAGTGGGTAAGAATGTTTAATGCAGGTTGAACAAATGTCCACGCCGAGGCTCCGAGTGGTCGGCCTTCTGTTGTCACCGATGATTTGGTAAAGAAAGTTGATGAAGCAATTCGTGAGAATAGACGCTTCACAATGACAACTCTTTCAGAGGCATTTCCACAAATTTCACGTACTGTTTTGTTCGAAATTGTGTCTGACCGCTTGAATTATCGCAAACTGTGTTCCCGATGGGTTCGAAAAATGCCCACTGATGTTCACAAAACAAAGCGACTTGGTAGTGCCCTGACATTTCTCACGCGGTACAGTGATGAGGAAGAAAACTTTTTAAACCAAATTGTGACAGGTGATGAAACTTGGGTGTGTCATTTCACACCAGAATCGAAACAACAATCGATGGAGTGGAGACACACTCATTCTCCGATAAAACAAAACATCAAAGTGACAATGTCATCACAAAAAATCATATGCACTGTCCTCTGGGATAAGAAAGGCGTTTTGCTTACTGAATTTCTTCCCAGAGGTGAAAACATTAATGCGGCACGATATTGTGAGACTTTAACAAAACTAAGGCGTGCCATTCAAAACAAACGAAGAGGAATGCTCAGTAAAGGAATTGTGTTGCTCCATGACAATGCTCGGCCCCATACTGCTGGTGTCACTCAATCGTTAATTCGACAGTTTCATTGGGAGCAGTTCGATCACCCGCCCTACAGCCCGGACTTGGCGCCGTCCGACTATCACTTGTTCCTGCACATGAAGCGCGAGCTTGGTGGCAAGCGCTTTGGATCTGACGATGACACGAAAAATGCTGTGGAGTCGTGGCGATAAGGATGGATGATCGTCGAAACTGGCGGAAAGTTTCTTTGACGATGGTATACAAAAACTGGTCACCCGCTATGACAAGTGTTTGATCATTGGCGGAAACTATGTTGAAAAATAGTTTAAGACGTGTATTTTCATGTAAAAATAAAATTGGATTCGAAAAAATTGTTTTACTATTTTTTTTAAACGGTACTTAGTTTCCGAATACGCCTCGTAGATAAAAGTCACATTATGGCAAACATGTGCTCTGAACTGAAGATCCATTTAAAAGCATAAGATTGTATATACAAAATAAAGTGCAACTCATTAGCCAACGGTCTCACACCTATCTTTTTTCTTTTTTTACCACTAACTTTTTTTTTCATTAATTTTATCACTAACTGCTTTAGGAGACTTTTGCTTTAGTAGAATTTAAATTCCCACATACCAGAAAGAATACTATATATTTATAGATTCGCCTTCTCTGGGTTTGATATATGAAACTGAATTAGGTTGAGGTGACAATTTCTCTGTGACTATTAGGATTATCTGGGTTGCTTATAGAAGGCTGACTGCTATTTTGGGGTTTAGGTGAATTAAGATGACTGAATCTTTTTTAGTAGTTATGTATTTGGTAGTATTTTTTAGACGTCTTCTCCTGGCAGATTTGGGGGTTTTAAAAAAAACCTTAGAAATATCTGAAGGTTTTCTTCCTTACTATCAGAAAAAGTATCTCTTTTCCTTTTCAGATGCAAGATTTCATTATTTTGTTAGCTGAATTTATCAGTTGTCAGGAAGTGTAGCTTGCTATAGTAATAAAAACTCAGTGCTTACTCGTCAATGGTTCCTTTTTTTTTGTCAAATACATTTGAGAGTTTTTGAAGATTTATTACTTATGCAAAGATCAATCTACACTGTAGATTTGTTGAACCATTACAAAGATCAATCTAGAATGCAGATTTGTCGAGCCATGCAAAGTATCTGTTCATTAATGATTTCCATATTCTCATCCAACTCTTGTAAGAGAACATTAGTAGTTTCAATATCCATATCATTCAATAGTATTCTTCAGTAGATGACGTATTTACCTTGTCTAAAGTACTGAGCACATGCACGTTCCAGCCAAGCCTCCAAAGTGGAGCAACATCACACACTCATGATCGAATTGGTTCACTGTTTATAGCAGAAGCCATAAGAAAGAGAATCTTCACCTTCTAAGGCTGCTGGCTGTAACCTTAATATATGATACGTACAAGGTACGTCTTATGAATGTGCACAATTAGGATTTTTATGATGGATACACTTTTAAATTCAGTACTTTGTACAATAAGCAATGAACAAGCTTCTAATTACACAACAAATATTATTTGCAGCAAATGTATGAATACAAGCACTTTTGCAAAATGACACCACAATGGACTCAGTATCATAGCTTTAAAATATAACATCCATTCTAGGAACATAAAATAAGTCCAAAAATGTTTAAATAAAATGCAAAATTTTATTCCGCCATAACAAATAAGTGTCCACCAGTGCCTGAGCGGTAAAAAAGTTACTCAAAGCTGGCAGTTTGACCTACGCTCAAATCTACGTGAACAGACTGGCTGCATGTGTAGTGTACATATGAGTCAGCGTCTTTTAGAAGGTCCTCTATGAAAGTATTCTTCTGCTTAGGCAAATAACTCTGACGTACTTTGCCATAATCAAATCAATCAAACCAAACCAAATCAAATTAAAATGAAACTCATAATATATTATTACTAAATTTACTTTTAATAATTAAAAAGTAAGTAATTTCAACTTAACTGTGTAAGGTTTATCCTAATTTTGTTAACAGTTGTTTTAAGTTATGCAACTTTCCTCTCTTCTCTAATTTCGGCTTACAATTTCGTACCAGAATGTAATTTCAGAAACACAGTGAATGCAAATGAGTAAGAGTACTATTTAAGTCGATGTTTCACCGACTTCGATAGAGAGAGTCTGATTCCATGACTGGCGCGCGTTTGCCTTTTGGCTACGTTCTCTCTTAGATAATACTTTCGGCCATTACTTCAGGCCCTTGCTTCACTACGGCGATTTAATTAATATTTAGGGACCAACTACTTAGAATCCTGATAGCTTTGGCTACATCTTTCAGATAGCTTTAGTTAAGCTTAGTTCAGTTTAATTTCATAATTATTTAAGTTCAAGCCCAAGTGGAGACTTTGTGTACGTTCCGAGTTAGGAACTGATTGTAATTATTCTGAGAAATAAAGAGTAGTTAACACTCCGTAAGTCTTACATGTTTATTCACACACTTAAGCGATTATTCGCTTGTTAATGTTTGTCTGGTTGTAAGGTTGAACATTGAATTAAATAAGTAAAATCCCACAACTGTTTTGTAAAATGCACTATGCATTATATGTTTTTTTTCCAAGAAGAGAGAAAATAGCTAATCTAGAATTCATATTACTGTTAAGCATATCAGTTTATTAACCGTATTTTCTTACATTAGTAATTTGCATTCAGGTGATAGTATTTTTAATCACCCTGTAGATTTTATGTGCCTCATTTTTGTTTTTATTTGGTAAGAAGGGGGATACTGAACTATATTGCAAAACATTTTGATGGGTAGTTATGTTAATGACTTATGATTTGAACTCAATATCCATCTATCATATATGTACTATTCCTTATATATATATATATATATATATATATATAAATCAGAACTGACAGTCAACCCACTGAGGCATAATAGAACATGGCATAAATAGTAATTTTCGCAATACAATGTATTGTGGAATATTAAACATGAATGCAGAAACATAGTAAGTGCAAAGAACACGGAGAACAAAATGCTATTTTAATCACGGATATTTACAAGGAATAATGCTTGATATTTATCAGAACTGTTAAAATGAATTATTGTTAGTAACTTCAATGCATGCATCGCAATGACAAAGAACTTACTGACATATACTTTGAAAGCTGCGCAGGACGTCACATACTTGTACCGCAGTGATGCTAATTTGTTGACAAGGTCTGCAATACAATCAATCTCTGTTTTGTAAACAAGATCTATTGTCATTATATGCATGTAATGAAGTTTGTAGTTATACATTTGTACAATTCTTTTATAATAATTCTGAAATATCTTGCTGTAATCACAATCAAGCACCAACAATTTCAGTTTACACAATTAAATGAAATAAATCCTACGAATGAAATATTGCAAAATTTTTATTATCAGATACTATAAATTTTCATGGTTTGTATATTTATAACATTTAAATAAAAAATGAAAGAAACTATTTTCAGTTTATTCTTAACAGCATATAAATCCACTTTTATTAACTCCATACAGCATTAACATTTTACTTATTGTAAATCAAGAAATATTAATTTACTAAAGTTTATTGCAATCTCTCAGTTTCGAATGCATTGTACATATGAAATGTTATAAACATAAGGACGGGGAAATGTTTAATGGCAAATTACTTTCCATTCCATAATGCATTAACTAAATATGTGTTTAAAATACTGCAAAATATGTATGCTTCCAGCAGGTTTAATTAAATTTTTACATAAGTTAAAAAATGAAGTAATATGTCATTGCATCACGTGGAATTGTGCACACATAAGACTTGAGAACACTCCCATGCCGAACAACACACAAATTTATTGCAACTATATTTCTAAAAATCTTTTATTAATTCATATAATAAACACGGAAAATATTAAATGTGCTTACCCCATTAACATATACTGAATATCAGAGTAAGACTACAATATACTGTAAATATGTTTAGTTTGGGAACTTAGGTCTGTTTAAGCCAGAAATCTCTAGGAACTACGATGTGACACTGCCACTCTATAAGCAAATTTAAAGCTCCTCTCAATTGGGATTATTGTACATAACTCTATAATGAAAGTATGGCGCTTAGATTTATGCACGCCATTTTTGGTTGTGTGTGTTGTTGCTGCAGGTAAGGCGATGATAGCTTGGCTCGGTGATATTTAACATTTTTATTTAATGCTAGAAAGAATATATATTTCAAGACAAGTTCACACATACACAGTCGTATCGTATTCAGTTCACGCAATGAGCATTTTTACAAGTAACAAGTCCACGCGGCAAGAATATCGGAATCGTAATTCAGCTACGAAGACATCACGAAAATGGAAGAGAGGTGAGCGTATGCTCCTCCGACGGCAGCCAGGAACAGAGTAGTCAGTCCGAATTTTCTTCTAGTGGAGAAGAGGGAGAAAGCTGGTAGCGCCCTCTCTCGGGTAAGTGGACGATTAACAACAACAATAATAATAATAAAGTTCTCCACAGTATTCCCCCCCGAGTACCAAAGGTACGATGAAAAAATTCAGTTCACAAATATCTGGTGTTGAAGCGAACACGTCTTCCTGACCGTGTGACGACTGGTGAAGCACTGGTAGGAAGCGTAAGGTCTATCGAAGAAGGAGTATCCAGAGAAACAGTTGGATCTGGGGGATCAGGAGGATCGGTGGTCACAGGAACCTGAGTGTTTGAAGCTTCGAAGAAAGCAGGTTTCAGTCGATCTATTCCCAGAACGGTTTCCTTGTCGCGCACGAGAACGGTAAAATGTTTATCGTTACGTGCACAGACCTTGAAGGGTCCATCGTATGGAGGAGCGAGCGGTGGTTTTACCGCGTCGTTTCTCACAAATACGTGAGTGCAAGTGCTCAGTGCATGGTGTACGAATGGGGTGGCTTTGTTGTGGCATGATGTAGGAGTCGGAGACAGCTTCTTCATCGCCTCTCGGAAAGTCTGGAGAAAGGATGCTGGGTCGACTGGAGCAGAGGATGGCTGAAAGAACTCAGATGGTAATCGAAGGGCTGTGCCGTAGACAAGTTCAGCGGATGTACCTGCGAGGTCTTGCTTGAAAGAAGAACGTAAACCAAGAAGCACAAGGGGGAGTGATGTAGTCCAACGGGTGTCATTATAGCACTTCAGGGCTGCTTTCAGGTCGCGGTGTAAACGTTCCACTAAGCCGTTGGCGGAAGGATGGTATGGTGAAGTGCGAATTCGGCGTATTCCAAGCAAAGATGTCAGGGAAGCGAAAAGGTGTGACTGGAATTGTCGACCTTGATCAGTTGTCACAACTGATGGTACACCAAATCGTGCAATCCAACCGGAGATGAACTGTCGAGCCACAGAGTCGGCAGAGATGTCCTGAATGGGAAAAGCTTCTGGCCAACGAGTAAATCTATCAATGCAGGTGAGTAGATATCGATAACCGTCAGATGGTGGCAGAGGACCGACAATGTCTATATGGACATGGTCGAATCGTTCGGAAGGCATCGCGATTTTTTTCAAAGGGCTGTGTGTGTGCCGAGTAACTTTTGAACGTTGGCACATGATGCAGGAACGAGTCCAATTGGCAATGTCCTTTTGCATGGATGGCCAAACGAATCTCTCTTGTATGAGCTTTTTGGAAGCCCGGATACCTGGGTGCGATAGGTTGTGGAAACAGTCAAAAACTTTCTTCCTGAAGTCGAGTGGTACATAAGGTCGCAGTCTGTTGTTGTAGGTATCGCACAATAGTTGGAGGTCCGGAGTAAGTTGCAATGACTGGAATTTCAATGAGCAGTTCGGGTCTTCACTCAGACGTTTTAACTCCTCATCAGTGGCTTGCGAGTGAGCAATAAGCGTGAAATCCAGTGGTGCATTGGCATCGATGCCCTGAATACGCGAGAGAGTGTCTGCGACGACATTGCTGGAACCTGATATATGCTGAATATCAGTGCTGAACTGAGCTATGTAATTTAAATGCCGAATTTGTCTCGGGGAAGCAGAATTTGATTTTGATGTGAATGCATAAGTTAGAGGTCGGTGATCAGTAAAGATAGTGAAGTGTTGACCCTCGAGATTATGCCTGAAATATTTTATAGCTGCATAAATAGCTAATAGCTCTCTGTCATACGTGCTGTATTTTTGTTCGGTGGGGGACAGCTTACGGGAGAAGAATCCTAGCGGCTGGTAGTCATTAGAGTGTCGAACGTTTAAGACAGCTCCGATGGAAATGTCAGACGCGTCGACCATAACACTCAGCTTTTGGTTAGGAGAGTGATAAGAGAGAGTTGCAGCATTACTAAGGTCGTGTTTACATTTTTCAAATGCCTGATTAAGTTCGTCGTTCCAAGGAATGGGGCGTTTATCATTTTTACGTGAATCTTTTAAGAGTTCATTCAGTGAAGCTTGGGTCTCAGCTGCCTTTGGTAAGAAGCGACGATAGAAGTTTATCATGGCTAAAAAACGTCTGAGCTCGACAATAGTGGTAGGTTTTGGGAAGTCGGCAATTGCTTTGGTTTTATCAGGCAGGGGTTTTACGCCTGAGGCAGTAATCAGGCAACCTAAAAAGGAAACAGACGGTTTTCCGAGTACACATTTGTTAGGATTTAAGGTCAAACCGTGTTTATTCAAACGATCAAACACTTGACGAAGATGACGGATGTGCTCTTCTTCACTAGTTGATGCAATAAGGATGTCGTCAAAATAAGGGATGCAAAAATCCAATCCAAATAAAACTTCATGTATAAAACGTTGGAAAGTTTGGCCTGAATTTCGTAAACCAAACGGCATAGCCAAAAATTCAAAAAGACCAAAAGGGGTAGTGACGGCCGTTTTCGGAATGTCTGCAGGGTTAACAGGAATTTGATGATAGGCACGGGCTAAATCAAGTGTTGAGAATATGTTCTTTCCTGAAAACATTTGAGTGCAATCCTGAATATGGGGTACGGGATAACGATCCGGAATTGTAACGGCGTTTAAACGACGATAATCCCCGCATGGTCGCCAGTCGCCATTAGCCTTACGAACCATGTGTAGGGGGCTTGCCCAGGGACTTTTTGAAGGCTGAATGATGCCTTTTGATAGGAGAAAGTCAAACTCTTGACGTGCAGCTTGAAGTAATTCTGGAGATAATCTTCTAGGTTTCGAGAAAATAGGAGGTCCTTTTGTTTCGATGTGATGGAAAATTGTTGACGTTGTTGCCCTCTCAAAAGTTTGCGAAGGATTTGTCAAGTTAGGGTAATCGGCAAGAATTTTGTCAAATTTTGAGTTACCCATCAAAATATGGATGCTAGTACTGAGTGGGTTCACACTGGGAAGTCTACCACAAGAATATAGTTTTGTTTGCCCATCAATTAAACGGTTGTTTTTAACATCTATAAGTAAGTTGAACTTCGTGAGAAAGTCAACACCTATGATGGGTTGATTGACGTCAGCCAGGACAAAAGGCCAAGTAAATGAGCGACGCAAGTTTAAATTGATGGTCAAAAGTTTGGTGCCATACGTTGCAATTTTAGTGCCGTTAGCGGCGAAGAGTACCAATGCAGCTGGTTTTTTGGCATGCTGACTGTAACTTTTGGGAATGACAGATAAATCGGCTCCGGTGTCAATTAAAAAGGTCAGCTTTGAGGATGAATCGGCCAAAAGAATTCGATTAATTTGGCGGTCGCAACGTTGGCCGACAAGCGATCGCCGATCTAGTTTTCCGACTGCCGGAAATTGCACGGAGAAACACATTTTCGTGCTTTGGAACCAAAATTAGTATGGTAGAAACAGATGTCGTTGCAAGGTTCTTTGTACTGTCGATAGCGTCTATTGGATCTACTACGCCTACTGTTGCGTTGGGGATAACTGTCTCTTCGTTCACAGGAACGCTCACGGCTCTTTTTGATTGCTAGCGAAAGTTCATTTACTTGCTTTGTCAGCTCTGCAACTTGCTGTTCAATGGGAGAGGCAGATGCCGTGGCAGCACTATTTATGTGCGGGAGAGTTGTGAGATCTGTAATTTTATCAGCTACAACTGCGAGTTTTGGGAGGTCATCACTTAAGGCAGCAAGAATACTTTGTGTATTCTGCGGGAGACGAGATATCCATAGGGATTTCAACAAGGGTTCTCCAACGGTCTCTCCAGCGAGGTTTCGCATGCGGCAAAGTAATTGTGAAGGGCGCTGATCGCCAAGTTCTAGCCCCTGAAGAAGTGTACGTATCTTTGACTCCTCACTTTCAGAATGCAATTCAATTAAGCGTGTTTTTAGTGTATCATATTTGCCAGTCACTGGTGGGCGTAAAACGATATCACAAACGCTATTGAGAATATCGGATTCAATTGCAGATATCACATGATTGAATTTCGTGGAGTCGACAGTGATTCCGGCGATATCGAACTGGGCCTCTAGTTGTGCAAACCACAAAGTGGGGTTTACTTTCCAAAATGGGGGAGGTTTGACGGAAACACGTGAAATATTAAGACCGTCTGCGATGGGTTGTGGTGGAGACATGATTCACAAAACAAATATATAATGCTAATATGACACAAATACACAATAATCAGTCACTAAAAAGTTCACATACGACACTAGTGTAAAATAAATAAAGTTAATGTAAACATTAACGTGAGAAAAACACTTTTGTAGGTAAGCTATCCGAATATAAGCATAAGTACTACTAAGAATTTGCGTGGCTTACCTCCGAATTATACGAGAAATATTGGCTCAGTCAGTAGCAGATTCAGCGTAACACAATTCACATATAGAAAAAATATTCCAAGAAAAACTCATTTTGCAATATGTAACCACGTTGTATGATTTATATGTAGAACACTTCAAAGCACTTTGTCGTTTCGCATGAGAATTCACAAGCACGTTGTTAAGCAAGCACAACTGTTTTTCACACAATTTTGACGATAACACGAAAATAATGATGGATTACGCTATTAGTTGGCATGAACAGACGATATTTCCACTTCACAGCACATTATAATCACAGAACTGGACGATGCAAGCAGGTTGTAGGAGGCACGTGCTCACTAACTTGACGGGTCACCATTTATGGCGCTTTGATTTATGCACGCCATTTTTGGTTGTGTGTGTTGTTGCTGCAGGTAAGGCGATGATAGCTTGGCTCGGTGATATTTAACATTTTTATTTAATGCTAGAAAGAATATATATTTCAAGACAAGTTCACACATACACAGTCGTATCGTATTCAGTTCACGCAATGAGCATTTTTACAAGTAACAAGTCCACGCGGCAAGAATATCGGAATCGTAATTCAGCTACGAAGACATCACAAAAATGGAAGAGAGGTGAGCGGATGCTCCTCCGACGGCAGCCAGGAACAGAGTAGTCAGTCCGAATTTTCTTCTAGTGGAGAAGAGGGAGAAAGCTGGTAGCGCCCTCTCTCGGGTAAGTGGACGATTAACAACAACAATAATAATAATAAAGTTCTCCACAAAAGCATACATAACAAAGATGGATATCATGTTACTGGAGAAGAGTGCAAGAAACGAGAAAGTGTCTCACAGATGTATATAATCCTGTACATGTTTTACATTTCTTGTTACTGTGATATCACAATTGAAATATTTTAGTCGTTTAAGAGGGGGAGAAAAAACTTCTTCAATGTTTAGGAGTACTGTGATATGCTTACGTTTATTATGATTCTTCCTCTTACAGGATGTGTATGTAGTGTACAAACCGCGTGTTTCCAAAGCATTTACACTGTATAAGTACAGAAATTTAAGTATCAGCGAAGACGTACAAGAAAATGTTAATTGATTACTTGCAATGGACATAAACAGATGTTAAAAATGTATAGAATAAATCATTTCTGAATACTGACAAGCACAGGGAAACATGACAAAACAAATGAAAATGGATAATAAACCAAAGCATTACAAATATTTACAGGTGGCAGGACGTGTATTTTTATTTAAACTATTAATAATTATGTGCTATTTTTAATTAACACTCTTTGTTATACCGCATTAGTAACATTGCAAACGCTAGGATATTTTGCCAATACGTACACCGATAGCCTACTCCGAAAAATCCCTTACCAGGGAAAAGGTACCACGGCTTGTCTCCCCAAGAGAAAGTACGTCATCGTATGACAACCATATTCGGAACTACCATAATGAGCTGTTTCTCCCTTATTTGGCGTCGAGGCTGTTCTTCGAAGAATATCTGCAAAAAGCATAATTTTCTTCGTAACTTTTTCTACAGAAATCTCCTTCAAACTAATCACATTGATATCCAACGAATCTGCATCTTTATCGCACTGCATCCCCAACATATTTCTAACGGGACTGATTTCATCGGTGAAATTTGTACATTCCCAGCGTCTTAAGTCAAATTTTTTTTCAGCCATAACATTTGTTGAAACTTTAATAAAAAGCATTAATTCTTGTTCGTTCGGCCACTTGTTACACAGTTATCCACATAGGAACGTTTCATCAGTAATTTTAACACATTCTTTGGATATTCTATATCTTTACGGTCTAAAACACATTGCAGATGATGTAGAATCAGAATTTCAAGGAAGAAAAGGCTGCAGGACACACCAGACACTACACCGCGGTGTCGAAAATGCTTCAGTTGGTCATCAATTTTCTCCAATCTACGAAAACCGCAAATAGTCTTTATCTAAAGGCGAAATACAAATTTGCAGAAAAACTTTGCGAATGTCGGCTATAACACTAATTTTTTTCAACCGGAAACGATATAACATATTTGGTATCAGTTCAATCGAATTTACCCCACGCTCTAAACAACCATTGAGACTCGGCGTACCTTTTCCTTTTGAGGAAGCATCAAAAACGGGTCTGATTTTGGTTGTGCTATTCTCCTTTAAAACAGGATGGTGCGGTATACAATGTGCAGGGAGTCGCAATTCACCTTTGCGCACCTCTTTAATATTTTCTTCTAACCACTCTTCAAGCATCATTCCGTATGACTCTTCCGTAAACAGTTGTTCTGTTTTAAGACTCTTTACAACTTTGTGTAGTCTTTTCACAGAAAGCTCAAAGTTATCAGGAAGTTAGAGATGATCTTCAATTCAAGGTAAGTTCACTAAAAACCTTTCATTTTCTATCTTAACTTGTCAGGACTGAGTGTTCTGTGCATACTTTTGGCGAACATATTCGTAACTGTAACAAAGTCTTGATCTCGAACAGGGAGCTGAATGCAGCTATGTTCTGTGGTATAATAACTGTGGTTAAATGGTAGAATAACTGCACGCAGGGAGGGTTTTAAAATTACCCTTTTACTAAACTAATATTTACAGCCACTTCCGAACTCGGAAGGGATAACAGAAAATAATGACCGCACTTGGGTCTAAACTGAATGATCAAATAATTTAAAATAAAGTTAAATAGAAAGCTAAGAAGTCGTTGCTCTCAGAGCTATAAACGCGAGGTTGGCCTCTATGCTAAACGATCAATGGTGCGTAGCAAGATTTAGCTAATACTAACGCACTTAGATTACTTCAATAAGTAATAGCGTAGCGTTAAGGCTTAGAACTTAAATACTAGCTAGTCAGGTGGACGTCGAACAGAGTCGCAGTGATCTGAGACTAAAAGCTCTCTCACACCGAGAAGTCCCTTGCTAACCTTTTAAATACAAAATTTGGCTCCACTTCAAATTAGCATAAAGCTGAAACGCGCTCATTCTAACGGGAAGTTGAAATAAGAACTTACAGGAAAGAGAAAATTAACATAAACCTTTAGTTTAAACTAAAACCTTACATACTTCCCGCCAGAGTTGGCAAAAGTTGAACTACTGTGGTCCAAACGGACCACGTTGAAACTTTGCAATTCTAGAAATACTCAAAATTTAACTCTTCCTAACTTAGGCCAACCTTTATAGAAAAAATAGAATTTCTTGGCAGAATACAGACGAAAACTTGACTTTTACATAGATCTTCATCTGTTTTGTATAAGTACCTTTTTTCCTCTCACTCCTTCCAGCAAAATCTGGAAGGAAAGAAATTTTAGTATAACATAATAACACTAAGTTCTAGGTAGCAGACTTCTTTCCTTACACGTGTAAATTCTCACACACACATTATCAGTCAAGCAAAATTAAATTCTTTTCTTGCGGTTTCTTTTTTTTGTCCGAGGGGTGTTCTACTCTACCACCTACGATCGACTAACATTAGTTAGAACTTGACATATCGAGACCTCAGAAGACACCCTATAAACAGCTAAACCTGATGTTCTAACTAACTTAGTGTCTATCGCTTTAAGTGTATTTGGTGGAGAGCCTACTAATACTTGCATTATATTACTTCTATCTCGCCTTTTCATGCATGCAATTCCTAGTTTGCACAAAGAATGCTTCATTCAAAATTAACTTTTCACCTAACGTGCATTGATGCAATAAATCTATTTTGTTACATTTCATAAAACTTTTAACAATTGCATACAAATCACAAGATACAATAAATGCGTTAAATTTCGAAGTTTACAGCAAGTGCTTCACATTGTTTTTCAAAGTTCTTTTCTGAAAATCCAATTACACTGAAACAATAGTCTGTAGACTAAATCGTGTTCTCCTTCTACCGACTTTTCATTTTAGAAATTTACAAGTCTTTCGACAAAGCATAATACAAAAACATTTAGCTAACATTCTCGCAGCAATTGATTCCTTTTACAAGACTAACATGTTCACAGTACTTCAGAATCTACAAACATTAAGTAATTTTAAATCTTTGCAGATTTACAATTTTAAACGAAAACATCTTTCAAGATAATTAAGCATTTATCGCACACTTGGCGTAAAAATCTCGCTTGAATAAGAACTTACAGGAAAGAGAAAATTAACATAAAACTTTGTTAGTTTAAACTAAAATCTTACAAACTGTGACCAAGAAATGTTGTTTCGTTCTTCTTGTAATTCAATCGTTGTTTTCTTTTCAGATGGATCAGTGATATCCAGATAATCTAAAGTCCAGAATTTTGAAATGCAAGTAGTAGTTGTGAGCATTGAAGTAATTAATAAACCTGAACCCTAATTATTTGTGCGACCAATGACTGTTCAACCCAACTTTGTTTCAATTGCAGTAAGTCCACTCCTTAGTTGCAGGTGGTTTCCTGTGATCAACATTCCCGCAATATCCGCTCCGGTGAGAAGTTCAATAGGACCCTCATCCTATCTTCTGTTAGATGAATGCCATAGCGTCCCAGTTCTTTAAAGTGTGGCCTTCGCTTGTTAGCTGATACTGTGTCACAAATCATTGCTTGTCCAAGTCCTTCGAAATGGCAAGCATATTCCTCTGTTAAGCTTGACAAGAATATCGTGAACACATCATGCTGGCAGGTCGACGTATTCGAGCCACCGAACAAAGTATGCTGTAGATATTCTTTCCGCTTGGAACCGTACTTCATTTCTTCCGTCGTTGGTTTGAGAATATACGATTGCTCAGAGCCAAAATATATTATTGCTTGAACTTTAAGTATAATATGTTTTCCTTTTACTAACACTGTTAAGGTCTGTTAAAAAACGCTATTGCTAAGTATATGACTAGAGAACTCTTTTATTAGCTCATATGTGAGACAGGTACATAGAAAAGATAAAAATTTCTTGCTCGCTTCATTCACGTGAGGATACGTTCACTACTCACGTTACGAGAATCCTCCGAGTTGTAGCAACTCCAACTAGATTTCTACAGGCCCACTCTAATCTGATGATCGCTATTGCTATGTCGTCACGATGTTAAGCTTTCAATTTTGTTAGCTGAGCCTGATTTACCGTAGGATTAATGCTGGCGCTATGATTATTTCCATGTCTTTTTTGATGTGAAATATTTTGTATTTTACCGTAAGATAAAATATCATATTGTGAATTCGAATTTATGAGAAAAGTGTGCTTTAGAATGCCAAGAAAGTGTAGTGTACCTAAATGCCCGTCAAATTACGATGGCACTAATGAACATGCGTCTACCTTTAAATTTCTCTCGGATCCCGTACTCTCTAAGAAATGGATAAAAATTATGAATCGAAACGATTTCGTACCTGGAAAATACAGTGATGTATTGCATTAAGCATTTCGAGAAAGAATTTGTCGTTCGACAAGATAAAGCCGTTCGTGATGAGAGAACAGTATTAGTAGTTCCCGGAACTTATCCAACTTTAAAAAAAGCTTATCTAATGATTTTTCGAAACCAGCCATCCTAGTTATCAAAGAAACTTTCCACAAAAGGAGAAACACCGGAAGAAAGAGAAGCTGAAATTAACGTTCGTTGTGATAAACGGTTTTACTATATTTAAGGATGCCCCTTGGATTATCGCTAAGTCGTTTCTTTTATCGCCAAGTTGTTACAGTTAAGGTAACCTGAGTAGTTGAATATTATGGAAAACTTTTTATGATGTAATTGGTTGCGTGATTGCAGTGAATTTGAATGATGGTAAAAGATTTGTAAGAGTTATGTGTTCGATGTTGGTTGGGAAATACGTTGGTGATTTTGTGGTTTACACGGTAAAATAGCTGAATGTGGTAAGATTAATTTGAATTTCTGTACGATTTGGAACGAAAGGGAAAAAAGCATTAATTGACTGGTGTGTAAATGAATCTTTACTTAGTAGCCATTATAAGTATTCTGTTTGTAGGAAGGAAACGGGTATAGTAGAACGATATTTATGTCTCTTATTTTCGAAAATTTATGTGCCGACGCCAGTATACAAATTCCAGTTCAGATAAATTTATGAAGTTTTGGATGCTGTTAAGGAATTTTGTGTGACTGAAGACACGGAAATTTCTAAATAAGGTAAGTGGATATTTCCTTTGCACAGTACTAAGATGAATTTCTTTTTTATGGTATTTCATTGTTTGATTTAAAATGTAGTTTATTGAGGTTATATATTTTTTGTTTGGTTCTATTGTAGCACTGGCTGCTCTTTGACTTTTTAAGGAAAAATAAATCGACGTATACATGGGCAAAGTCGAGGGAGTGCGCAGTGCCAGCTGCTGGTTTAGTCATGCAATATAACTGTCTGCTCTCTTGTCCTACGAGCTTCTGTGCTTTTGTTATCCTTCGTATTGCTAATCTCCAGCGGTAGTCATGTAAATCGATCCTTCTGCTGGTTAGTGACGTAATCTGTTTACTGTGTTATCCTGCTAATTGCTAATGTACTGTGTTAGTTATGTAAATCAATACTTCTGCTGCTTAGTGATGTAATTTGTCTGAACTTACGAATTGGTAATCATCACTGATGTAAATCAATCCTTATTCGCTTAAATTTCCGTATCATAAAATAAATAGAAATGAAACAAAATTAGAAAACCAATGACTTTGGCGAAGATTCGGTCAGATTAGTCACAATATTTCGTCAATAGATTTTGTTTTAATAAAAAATGACATATTTCTGTTATTTATTTTAACTAAACTGGGGTAGAAATGCACATGTATTGATTAAGTAGGTTTCATGCTATGGAACTTTATTATTCCTTTATTATAAGATTTGATTCACAATTAGTAGATAGACTGTAAAAAGAATTGTGTAAGTTTGTACTTACCTTTGGGAAATGGAATTTCAAATGCAACAAGAATATGCTTTAGGATAAAATTTTTAAAGTAGGATACAATTTTGATATAAGGGAAAATATGAGAATTGAAAGAAGAAAATGTAAAATTTGGATTTGCTAGACGGTGAGTATTTAATTTTGTGAATGTTTTGAATTACAGTAAGATGTGTTAAACAGTATTCGTGATATTTTGTGTAGATATGGCGTTTAATCATTTGAATGAAAGGTAGATGTAAAAGAGAATCTATGATGCTTTACAAAGTGTTCAAAACGTTACTACAATCATTAGTAGTTAATGTAATACACTAGAAGAGAAATTCCTGCTCATCTCCGATTAAGTATTAGCAGTACAGGAATTGTAAAAATGCAGTATTTTGCTTATGCATTCCAACTAAAGTATACGGAATGAACATTCTACATACAGTCGACTTTAAATTATGGAAAGTATAATCCATGAAGACCAGCAGAATGAAATCACATACATATAAATTCCAGTTTAAATTTCGTAGAAAAAGAAACATATGTTAGTTCACTTTTGGAGAAATAAAAACATAGCAAGTACTTCTAAGTACTTAAAACAATGGTTGTTGGGCGCATGGAAGATAAAAGATTGTTACTTCCAACAGTGACAACCATTGTTTTTAAGCAGTTGGTTTTGTTGATTAAAACTGAAAGACTAATATCTTACATGCTGCCGAATGGCCACAGTGTGGCGAGTTGGATATATATTTCGAATAGTGTTGCCACTGTTCACTTTCAAATCGCAGAGTTTATTAATCAAAATTCGTTAAATACGTTCAAAATGTTAATCAAAACTAAATGCGACGTTCGGGCTTCGCCGTGCACATGTTTGGGTGGAGGACTATTTGTGTTTAAAACTCGGTGGCTCTGGTGCTGTCGTTTTACCACAATGCGAAGAACACACAAATATGCATATATGCAGATTCTTCATTACTTAATGTTGAATAGTTAGAGATTTCTTCTGCAAAGAATTTCTTAGAAAATTTTAAAATTATTCACACCACATCAAAAAGTACCTGCGGATAATCCTGAAGTTGGCATTTAGGCATTGCTGATTACACATCAGCATAAGTGAAATGAATCTAATATTTTCAATAATACAAACAAAGTAAAATTAGCAAAGCAACAACCTGGCGTTTGGCGTAGATTTAGTGAAGATCAGCATTGATTTCGAGAGCAAACAACTACAGGTCCCTCTTCATCAGGAGCAAGCCTGAGTAATAAAAGGCAGTACTGGGCAATAAATCTGCAAAAACAGTTTTGCAGAATTTTCCCCTCCCGATGAAAAGGGACCTGTCCTGTTTGCCCTCGAAATTGATTGAGATCTTGTCTAAATCTACACCAAACACAAGGCTCTTACTTTGATACTTATATATTTCAGTTCGGCGTATTTCTCATCGGTTTTTAAAACAACGTGTTTAGAAGAGCAAATTAGAATTTTGATGCAATTTAAAATTTGAAAACTTCCTTGTTTCATTAATTCTAAAATCTTACTTAAAGAGACGATGCGTACGTAGATCTAAAGTCTGATCAAGACATATGGCAACAACTGTGAGTCAGATTAAGTCAAGTAGGGTACACACTTCACAAAACGAATTTCCAAATATCAGTACAATAAAGTTCTGAAAGTAAAAATAATTTAAAAAAAAAAATCGTACCTGCAACGCTTACAAAATCCAGCAAGTGTCATTTTGCACATACAACTATAAATTAATGAAGCAGAGTTATAAAATTGCGTGTTTTGTTTTAAGCCACTTAATTTGTTAAAAATATAAAAGTGATTAAATTTAAAAAAACTACTAAATAGCTTGCAATTCTTGGAATGGCAACCAACTGAAACTTGGAATATAAAAATAAGTTATTGAGAGCACAACAACACACTTCATTTAAACAGCTGAGTTCTTTTATTAAATTTTAAAGGCAAACATTTTACTGTTTGCTTAGTGTGAATACATTTCTTTTAAATGGTCGAGATTTTGATTAAATTTGAAGTGTTTTTGCCTTATCCTTCTATGAAAGGTTACGTTCCAGAATGTTAAAAAAATTCTTCATAGTTCCTCTTAAGAATGTTTAGTTTTCTTAGTAAGATGAGTACGCAACAGTTTCTTTTGATTGAGATTTGAGAACAAAATTACTTTGCAATGCATTTTTGCGTAAATTCTAAAGAAATGTAGCACAAATTGGTTTAAAAAATAGTAATTAAAAAAGGTAGAAAAATAATAAAAAATAAAAAAAAAAACTTGGATTTTTCGATATCCGCGTAAAATTGGGAAAATTAATTCAGTTTCGCGAATATAATCGCAAAAATTCGAGATAAAGTTATTCCTGTACGCAAAACCAAATGCAACTAAAAATAAAATAAAAATTTACTACTGTATAGAAAAACAAATGCAACTCAAAATAAAATAAACAAAATAAAAATAAATTTTATTGAATTAACCAAAATGTAAAGAATAAATTTTATTTATAACCAGATATAGTCAAATAAACCAAATATAACGAAAAGTAATCCCAGAAATTCGAGATAAATTGACTGCTGTATACAAAACCAAATATGGATCGAGTATATTTAGAAGTTTGTAGTTGTTTTTTCTGTAGTGTTGACATTGTTGCAAACGAAACAACTTTACAGTATTCTCACAACAATAAACATGTCTGTGTTTCCACTTAATAACGCGAAAGAAGTCTATGAATCAAAAGATTTAAATTACTAGGTTCTACTAACTTCGATAAATAACATAAAGAAATTTGAAAATGTTTTAACATGAGCCTAGCAAATGTTTACTGCTCTACATTCTTTATACGACAATAGTTTGTAATTAAAAAAATTAGTAACATATGACGTTTTTATGCATCTAATTAAGTGACGTATAATTTACGAGATATTGAAAACGGCTACAGAGCTATAATTTTGCTGTACTTGGAAATATCTAACTAATTATAAGCTAGGAAATTTCTACATTAAATAATTTACAACTTCAAGAATACCTCGCTTAGGTACTTTAAATAAAATATTTAAAACAAAAAATTCGTAATTAACATTAAAATATTTAAAGTACCTGCCATTTTGATCTCTAATTTTAAATTAAAAATTTGACAAGATTGTTTGATGACGAACACAGCTGTCTTATCTGATCTAGTCGAGATCAAACAACGTAAAATTATCAAAGCAACAACCTTGCGTTTCGCGTAGATTTAGTCAAGATGTGTATCAGTTTCGAAAGCAAACTGCCACAGGTCCCTCTTCATCGGGAGCAAAGAAATCTGCAAGCCTGGGCAATAAATCTGCAAAACCTAGTTTTGCTGATTTTCTGCTCCCGATGAAAATTGACCTGTACCTGTTTGGCCTGGAAATTGATTGAGACCTAAGCCAAACACAAAGCTGTAGATTTGCTAATTATATATTTCAGTTTGGAGTGTTTTTCACCTGTTTTCACAAACAACGTGTTTAGAAGAGCAAATTAGAATTCTGATACATTTCAGAATTGATAAACTTCATTGGTTCACGAATTCTTAAACGTTTGTTAAAGAGACACTGTATATGTAGAATTAAAATATGATCAGGGTATGACAGCAATTGTGTGTCAGAATGAGCCCTGAAGAGTATATAGTTTACAACATTAATTTTCAATTTTCAGAATGTGAATCTAAATGCCAGTACAATATTAAAGTTCTGGAAATAAAAATAAATGGATAGCATTTAACGTAGCAACTCCATCACCTAATGTATTAAACGTGCGAATAATCCTTCGCGGCTTGGAAAATGCATTTATTATTTATGAAAATAATTATTGATTATGGTATTCATAGAACAGTAGCCTATACTAGGCGTGAAATGTAATTAATTCATCATACGGTTAGGTTCACTAAATAATCGGTAATCTTAATTACGTAATTTCTATTAATTCATATTTCTCTTTTTTGAGTATTTTTTCCACTTAATTTGGAGAACAAAATCGTAATGTTTAGTTTTGTAAGAGCTGGCATTGCATTAAAGGACTGCAACATATTTTTAAAGAGAAATATGTTAATTGGCATAACCGCTTCATAACCAGAACGTTGAAATGTATAACCCGGAACCAGTGAAACGTAGAAGGGAACAACGTTAAGGATTATACGGATCAGTATGACTTTTAAGGATGTAAGCAAGTATACTAGAGACTTCTTTGACTGTATTAAGACAGCAATCTTTTCGCAACTTGTGCATCCTTATAATTTCAGATGCTATTTTAAATGGAAATCTGTCATTGGTTGAAAGGCTGTAAACAATGATTTCTGTACTTAATAACTTTCCTGTTAAATCATTAATCTATGGTGAAAATGAAAAACAATAAAAAAGAAATTAAATTATTGCGGGTGCATCAATCACGCAGACTGGGATGGATGTGATGGTAAATAAATTTCGTTATTTCCAGTAGGAATGTTAAGGACCATAAAATTTCTCAAATGGTTAATTTAATATAAGAGTCTCTGTTTACACATTCTGTAAATTAAATCATTTAGAAACATTACTAACATTACTTTGATATATACACTGAACTGCGTCAGTTGCCAATGTTGTAGAAGTATAGCCATTTTCCGAGACTGTACGCTAAATGCCGTGGTAGCAGAACGTAGTGGAATCTTACGTGAGACGAAAAATGTTGGATTAGGTTATTCGAATAGGTTAATTTATCTGGCAAAGCAAAAAAGGATACCCGGCGAAGAATAGGGATGCCTTCGTGAAGAATTTTTCGAAGGAAAACTGTCTCTTTTCACGTTACCTATACTGAAACTTATGAACCCCAGTAAAGCAGGTAGCCCGTTTGCCTGCAATTGTAAAACCATCTAGATCGAACTGCGAATATTCACCTGTCCTGGCCCCTCAGAGACCCGTAAAATGGAAAAATCTCAATTATACATATTGCAGACATAAAAAAACATAACAAAGGGAATTACATATCTATTTTTTGAGTCAATAAGTTGTTTATTTGAAGGAAACAGGACTATCAAAAGCATCCTCGACGGAGTTTGAACACGAGACTTTCTGATTCCGATTTGTAACCGGACGTGCTTCCAGCTACACCACGAAGGCAAAAAACGAACAATTTTATTTTCTGTATCGAAATACTATTTGGAACAAGATGAAATATTTCAGATGATTTATAAATCTACCAGCTACGTATTTATTTTACGATTAGATAAAAAATTCGCATTGCTATTTAAAACTGACCCCGAGTGATACTTACGAAAATCGAATATAAATATAAAAACAACACAAACGCATTTTCGTAAAAATATCTCGTTTTGTAACATAATTTAGTTGTACTTTTATAGTACACTCTTCATATGTTATGACAAAATGCTATTAAGAACAGCAATTAACGTGCCATTGTACGTTATAGAAGTATAACATATAGCCGTACTTTAGTACGTTTATAAGAACGTTCTAAAATATTCCAATGAAGGTGTTCTTGCAGACGCGTCGTCTTTCCTTATTTCGTGGATGACAATCTAGGTTAAGCTGAAAAGTACATTTCGCAAGTTTCACTTTTATCCCGTTTGGGATCTTTTCTTCGGGGGCTGGCGATAAGAATCAAAAGCATTTCAAACGATAACATGTGGGATTAAGAGGGGAGGGCGGGGAACTGCAGCGATAAATTTTCGTACAGAAGGCCGTACACTTTTCCGAAGTTCAAATTCAACAGAGGATAAAAAAAAAAAAAAAAACTCTCTTTAGGGATTTTTATCAATTTCTAAATATTCTGAGGGATATTAGTAAGGATTTTGAGAAATTGTAAATTTGATCATTACAGTGCAAAAATAGTCTTTTGTGTGAGGACGATAGTAGAGTTCTTGAGTAGGCTGCATAAAGGCGTTATCGTGAAATGAATTTTTAACGTGCTAGGTTAAAGTTACTGTTAGTATAGAAAAACTGATATAAAATTATTCAATCCATTGCATTAGTGATTTGTAATTTGCTTATATTTGTTTAAATTATTTTTTTATTATTATTTAATAGAGTGTGATTTCATTTTTGTGCTGTGCTGAACTATTTTAGTGTTTAGTGCGGAATATCTATTAATATCATTTATTAGTATGAGCAGTTATTGTTGCAAGTATTGAAAAAATGCCTATTTCAGGAAAATGTAAATTTGATTATTTCAGTGCATAGATTATTTATGAGGATTCACGGGTTTTTAATTACGTAACTTTTGTGGGACTACCAGCGGCTGAGCTGTCTGAACACTGGTAGTTCGGTCGGGGTTAGAATCTCGCCGAATTAGCTGGCTGCATGGATGTTTCCGTCGTTTAGCTCAGGCGTAACTTGCACACGAGCCAATTACTCTTAGAAAGTCCTCAGCGAAGGCATCTCTCCTCTTAGACAGATAACCCCTCATTCTTTGCCGTAAGTAAAGAAACTATACCATTTGTTATACACAATTCTTTTATTAAAAAATGTCATATAAAGAATTTCTTACTATAAAATAGATTTTACATTTTATCTCAAACCGTACTTATTTCTATGTTTATTAAAAAAATTGAAATTTGTTAGAGAAACTTAAGGAAAGATGGGTGAGGGCGGCAGTTATATTAAAAAGTTAAAATTTGTTACAGAAACTTAACTTACTAAAGATGGGTGAGGACGGCAATTGTAAGCTTTTCCCCCCACCGAGGAAAAATTCTAAATCTGGCGCTGTTAACACATAACGACAAGAAAGTATAGTTATGCTCATTGAAGCTTGTGATTTTCTCATTGCAGAGTTATTTACGATGATATAGATAATTTTCTTAATCGTCTTATTGAGTCTATTTAATTTCTTTTTTTTCATGTTGGGATCCCAGGTTAAATGAAACCTTTTTCTGAGCTTATTCCGTTCTTTAATTTGTTACCTGATGTGAGGTGGGAATTTGTCAGGAAAGAGATGACTGAGAATCTTACGGGCGGTGTATGATAAGCTGCATGAATTTTCATGGTCAGCTTGCTGATAGCAAAATTAGCATTCTGAGTCGACTTGAGGGTGTGATGCATTTTCGCAGAGCAAACAATTAAAATGTTTCAAGACAGTGATCTTAAGATAGTCTGTCTCTATATTTTTAATAGTGCCTGAGGTGGCGATTAGCGGACAGTAACCTTAATGTAAATCTAGCAAAACTTCCAGGTAAATTGAGATAAAAGTAGTGGAAATAACTAAGATACATCACCTTCCTGGATTATCTGCGAGGAAGGTGTACTCATTTGGTGCTTAGAAAAAAAACAGGGTACTTATTAATAAATTCGAATACCTTTTCACCATTAGAATAAGTCTTTCTTCAAAATCATTCCGTGTTTTTGTATTCAGATCACTTGCTTATCCGTAGCCAAAATATTTGCAAGAATTCACTATTCCAAGCAATTCTGCGGCGGATTATGCACGGCTGTAAAATAAACAACACCATAATATGGTCATAGCACAGAAACAGTGACGAGTTCTTGTCCGTTATTCCTATTTTCAATAATTATGCAGGACTGCAGCGAATTTTTAACATAGCTGGCAACCCCACTGTGACTCAGCTTATCGCAACGATAACACTTAAAGTTAGAAATATTCATTCTAGTGCTTGGTATAGCATGCGTCTCAGTAGGCACAGCTAGTATATCAATCTCATGTTTAACTAAAAAACCATGAGTTCATGAAGTTTGCATTGAATGCTGCATGCGTTCCACGTCACTAATTTAATAGAGCTTTGAAGAGTTTTCCGAGTTTAAGGGATTGATTTTTTTATGCCGTAGAATGGTGTCCGTACACCTGGGCCCAAAGCCCTACCCCTGATCGAAAGTTTGTGCTGTTTATAATTATGTAAATATAACGAGTTTAGCAGAGTACAAGAGAAAGTGTTGAGAAAATTTTTGAAGCAGGTTCTAAGAACGTAAGCTGTTAATCTAGCGGAAGTATTCAAGCTGGTGACAAAAACATGCGTAAAGGAGCATAAAATACAAAGCAGAGTGCGGAACTTATGGTGACTTAAGTTAAAGTTTTTTAGGAATGAGATTGCTGACACTGGTGGATAAGAACAAGATGTGGATATATAAAAGAAGCAGTTCAGCCGAGATATAGGATATAATATGAGTGTTGCTACATAACAGTGTTTTAAAGTATTTATTACAATATATATATATATATATATATAAGACTATCATTAATGAAAAAAACTTAAATATTGATGTTTTAAATGTGGGTACAACTAATCGGTATTACTCGAGAAGATATCCTCAAATACATTAAATAGGATAAACAATTTGTCAATAGAATTTTCAGCAGACTGAATTTCTGGCATTTTAGCAGAGATTTTATGAAAAATACTAGCTAGGGGGCAACCTTTAAGCATATTGTATATTTCTTTAAACAACCTGAGTATCTCTGTGAAGGCACTCTTTGGTGATTTCATGTTTTCTACGTGATTTCTTATCGTCAATTTTAGAGTTTTGTGTGTTTCCGCTTTGAGTAATATTTGCATAAGAAATGCCGGGTGTAACCGGTGTGGTATTTTAGTTTATTTTTAACCTCGTCATTGCTAGGAATTTCAGGTGAGATATTTTTAACTAGTTTCGAGAATTTTTTACAACCCCTATAATTTGCCATCTGTCCAGTTTCGAGGTAGTTGCAGCACTTCAGTTAATTTCTTAGCAACACAGTCAGAAGTTTTGTGGGGTCCTAGCGTGGCTTAAGTTTGCAGGAGTCAGAATGGTGGTGGCAGTGCTGGTATTTATGACACTGCACAACACCCCCACTCACTTTGTATTCGACAATTTCCACATAAAAATACATGTAAGGTTTCCCTTATGTTAATTAAAAGTTATTTTAAGTTTTGTATCTTTCCTATCTTATTCTAATTCCAGTTACAATTTTCTGCCAGAATGTAATTTCAGAAACGCAGATAATGCAAATGAGAATGGGTACTATTTAAGTCGTGACTTAACCGACTTTACCAGAGAGAGTGATTTCCTGACTAGCCCGCGTTTGCCTTCTGGCTACATCTCTCTTAGGTACTTAGGGGCCAACTAGATCTCTGATAGCTTCGGCTATATCTTTCAAACAACTCAGTTAAGATAGTTTTAGTTTAAATTATTATTATTTTAAGTTCAAGCTCGAGTGGCGGCTTTATGTAAAGCTCCAAGTCGGAACTGATTGTAAATGTAGTGAATAATAAAGAGTTTTAAACCCTTCTCAAGTGTTCTGTTTACACTTAAGCGATTATTCGCTTATTAAGTGTTCGGAGTTAGAGCTTTAGATTTAAATAGTTGAACCTCACAAGCAGAAAATATGTGACATCATAAATTTTTTCAACATCTTTACCATTTTCAAGTTGTAATTGGAACAGACGCATTGGTACACGCGACCTGAGCCGGTGCATTTGAGCAACTTTTCTGACTTTAAATCCTAAATTTGTGAGTTCATCTTTAATTTCTTCGATGGGATAATCTATTGGTAAACGTCTAATAACTACTTTGATGGGCTTATCCATCTTTTTTGTATAAGATATTGCTCGACATTATTAGCTTCTAAGCAGCGGGTAGTATCTCTGTCATCGTCTGCTGTTTTATTAAAAATTTTGAGAAAGTCACCTGAGACTTTTCCTGCAAAATTCAGTCTTGTTTCATTTTGTAATTTTTTAAGAAAATCTGAATATTTTAATATTGGTTTAACCATTATAGGTTCAGTAACCTGAACAACATCGGTTTGAGTGTCCAATCGGGTTTCATCCCTATCAGTTTCATCATTTGGTAGGTTATCAAATTTATTTCTCACGGGAATGTCAATATTAATTTTGACTAACTTGGGAGGGCGGGCCGCACTTTTGGGCAATGGAAAGCCATCCGCATCAATTTGCTTGAGTGAACGCTTGTTTGGTTTTTTAGAAGGCCGTTTAGGCTTTGCATGTTCATCATTATTTACGATTATATTTTCGTTTTGAATAATATTATCTGAACTACTAGCTTCAGTCGGTAAGATTTCATTTGAAGCATTAAACTTATTAACGTTACTTTCCGAGTTCAAACTTGGACGATTAATATTAGTATTTGATGCAGGTAACCTTTTGCTGGTATTACTATTAATTACATTGTTTACAAGACCAGTGTTATGAACTAACATTTTTAATGCCATCGATTTTATAGGATCAGATTCAAATTCTACAAATCATCATAACCTAAGTTCTTAAACTGAGGATGTAAATCACCATAAGAAGCGCACTTACCTTGAAATAACTGAACTAAGCCCTCGGTGACTCCACGCTTTCGTTGATATTACATTAATTTTGTTTGATTTTATCCGTAGCCGCTCCATTAATCCGATCAGTCCATTCCTCGCACATGTGCTTTATGTGATGTTGAATCTTTTGCACATATTTCACAGCAGATTTGTAATCATTAAAATCGAACTTATCCTTAATTAACACATTGTTCCAGTTCTTATCCAAAATACGATCAGCACTTTTCACGATTTCATCTGGCAGTTCCGCCACGAGGTGAGCAGCTGCTGCCCTCATATCCACATTCGACTACGAAGGAGAATTATCTACCTGCATAGTAAATAATCACCAAATAATTCACTAGTCTCACTTAGGAACTCGTTACACAAGAGAATAACACCATCCACAAGAATCGAAGAATTTTCCGTATATGAATATTCCGTGTTTTTCTCTCGATTCGTTTGTGCCAGTTTGAAGATATTAAAAATATGTGAATAACCACTTGGAAGTGCGCCATGCGACGAGTGAAACATAAACAAAACGTTCGTAGTATGCGAGGAAAATCTTCCGAGTTTCTGGTTTATTTCATAAAATGAGTATTGTACGTAATACTTTTAAAAAGAAAGTATTTAAAAATGTGATGAATTATTTATTGCTCCGAGGCTATCAAAGCTCATTGCTGTCCTTATCTGTAGTCCTTTACTAGAAGTAATATATGTGTTGTAATTAATAGTGCGTGAAAACTAATGTATAATGTAACAAGAACAAGTGACTAACAGTTGGCACATGACAGGGAACAACGCCTGAATTCCCGGCATTTTTTTTTAATTGATCTATTTCTTCCTACATCATTGTTTTCATCTGATCTTGTAACAACTTAATATATCACATCACAGGCTACATCAGGTAAACACGTAATAATTGAAATATCATTTTCTCACATATTCCCGGTGTACATCCAGTGTATGCTTATCTTTATGCAGAAGTTCTACGTAATAGCTGCACAAGGTAGTATACGTATTCCAAATCTAACTTGGATTTTTTTTAAACCATGTACTTTTATTGTAACTGATTTGTTGACTTGTGCACAGTTTACCCATGTATTAAAAGTTATTTGCATAATAAATATACCTTTGAACTCTGCTGTCTTCAACAATGTTACACTTGTAATGTCTGTCAGTGTTTTATGATTACAACAGTTATTTATATTAATGTTAAATGCAAAAATTAAAATGATCATGGAAAATCCCAAATTCGAGAAAATGCAATTAACTTTTTCTACTAATATGTGATCTAATGAAATGTCCCTATGTTGTTCAAATTCATCCACACTCATTCTGCAAGGTAATTCTTACTGTTGCTGACGAATGTTTGGCATACACTTTCTCAAATGTACACATAAAGACCATTAATTTATTCGTATAAATTTTTATTCTTTGATGAAACAGTTTCCCTAACTTGTTAGCTTTTATGTGTTTATGTAACAGATATTTTTTCATGTCTGTTTGCATATTTCCTGATTTAATATTCTTTCTTTCACTTTATTCGTCATTTCCTGAAAACTAGTTGCTTTTTGGTATTTATTATTATTTTTTCATTAAAATGCATTTATAATTTTTCTCTCAGAATTTTACTTCATGAGATAAGCAAACAGCATTACAATAAGCATACAAATAAGCATTATTTGAAGAAGTTTACGAGAATCAAAACTTGGAAAATATAGATTTTGCCCAGGTTTGTCTGTCATTATTCTAAATCTCAAAACAAAGTTATAGCACATTACTTCAGAGACAATCCTGATTAAAAATGTATACAAAAATAACACTCAACAAGAGAGGTTTTGAAGAACAAGTATCGAAGAAAGTGTTCTGTGAAGTACATTTAAGTAGATATAATATGTTTATTACATATTTTATTATAAATACAATTTTTACTAAAGATGCATCACTATTAGATCCATAGGTAAATCCATAAAACATTTGTGAGCCAATCTCAGGTTCACGGCTGGCTTAGGCTTTCTCATATTTTGTAATCAGAAAAGCAGATATGAGACCAATGTAATTTAGTAAAAAGCCTTTCATCAGAGTTTCTCTTCTCTTAAAAAATATCACTTCTTCAGAAACACAATCAAATCTGAGATAGAGTTAATAATTTTTGACAATATACAATAATATCCCATTGACTGCTCTATGTAAGTTTGAATCAGGAAACATTAATTAAGTCTTTAATTTGTAAGATTTTGAAAGTTTCACACTACATACATTAAAACTGATTCATTTAAAGAATATCATCAGGACTTGTTTCTAATAACTTATAAAAGATGCCATTCCAGTTAGTTATCAAAACTTGGACAAGGATGTACCCAGTTTCTTTCTATTTTTTATTCACTCAAAACAGCTGTATGTACCTTATGAGGCACACGAAGTATGCAATGATAAAAATCTTTTCCCCAGATGATGAAAGGTTACAGTCAAGCCTACAGCAATTAACACTTCACATTATCAGAAACACTTTATTACTAGACAGTACCTTACTTTCCACATCCCAGAAGCAGAAGACCATTCCACACACATTTACTGGTCCTGTAAAGGGCCATTCAAAGTGGGGTTTACCTGAGCTAACGGAAACAACTGACTTAGTCGATGCATCTCCAAAACCAGTTTTTCCTCACAGCACCGAGATGAAAAATCTGAACTGCATGCATAGCGGAGCTAGTCAACACATGGATCGGACTCCGTTAGGTCAGATAAACCCTGGTCTGAATGGCACTTAACTGTCCAGTAGTGGTTGTTTTTACTATATTTCACTTTATTCTAACATATATACATGACGTCATTATCAAATGTATCCCTACTACTATGATGACGAAAAGCTGCAGTTGCTTATTGTAGCGTCAAGCTTCATTTTCCATCTGTAAAATTACTTATTCACTTGATCCAAGATAGTCTTATATTTGTAAGTAACATATTGAAGTGACAAAGTGTCATCCATATATAATTATTTTATCTTTGGAAACATTGTTGATGTTTATGTCAGGGCAGTTCAGCTATTTTGCAATTGTAAGCCTCTTCTTTTCTTAATTGCAACATGTGAGGGAAAGTATAAAGTAAAATGACGTAAAGTCATGCACATATTTCGCATAAATAGAATTATATTTGCTTTGAATATACTGCTATGTTTATGTCAGGACAATACAGCTATTTTGTGGTCATAAACCACATTTTGTTAGTTGCAATGTACTGGTATGTGCGAAAAGTATAAAATAAAATTATGTAATGAACGGCTGGTCAATTCCTTCGATGGCACCACGTTTTTGACTCTTTCGGAGTTATCGATCATATATTAAGTGCAATGGATTAATAATTTCATATACAGAAAAATTCTATTGACTTCTGAACTTTGAATTATAAAGGACTCTCTTTGGAATTGTTTTAGCTAACTGTTAGTCAATAATATAAATTCTTTCATGAAGATGAATCATTATTCAATAACTATTTGACATGATGAATTAACAATAACTGAAATTATTAATTCATCATGTCAACTTTGTCTAGAATACCATAATGACCTTTTTGAAGTTTTCGAATGCTTATTTTTTTCCTGTTATTTGCATAACTTAGTGTGCAGATGAATGCCCACATCCAAAACCAAAATTCTAGGTTTTCGATACTTTACTGGTCACTAAGGAATGTTCCAGTTTGTCATCATATATCTTTTTAAAAGACAGACATCATTAGAAGTTGCTTCATGTTTTCAAATAATCAAAAACAATATTCTTTTTCAAAATTTCAATTATTAATATAAATGTTAAGACTATTCCATTTTAAAATTTCAGAAAGTATACACATATCAATAAAATTCTAAAATATTAAATCCTTCTACTGACAAAAAATTTTTAAAAATGCAAAACCAGAAGTGTTAGAAGTTAGAAATATAATAACTTCTATCCATCCAATGGAGAGCAATTTCAGCAAAGAATTCATATATTATCCTATAAAGACAAAAAGGTCTTTTCTAATAATGCTTTACTTTTCACAGCAACAGAAGAAAAAACAAATCAAAATCAGTATTCAAGAACAGAAAACATATTAAAATTAAAACAAATCACAAAATATTAAAGATTATAACTCATGTTTGATAAGAATCATCAATACCCAGTCTTAAAAATACCAATTTACATGCCGAATTATAAAATACTTATATTTATCATTCAACGCAAAATTCTTGCAAAGAGCTGGATGACTTCTCCAAATAGCAAGAGTATAAACTGCATTCCCTCATGTTCCAGCGACACAGTCAATTTTTTATATTTCGACACATTGATCTTTAGTCGGTCATTTAATTTTTGTTGATTTTGGCTGTGGATTTGAGATAAATAGGAGCAAATTTATCAAGAAAATTTCCAAAATAATTCTTTTCATGAGCATTTTTCTACCAAATCATCTAATTCTAAGCAGTGTAGTCAGCACTCTGATTTGGGCACTAAAATCGTTTTTTGGGTTTGTTTGCATTTTTATGAAGTGACACTACAATAAAGTTGAATACTGCTGGTATACATAAATGCGAGTTTTGTTGGAATGGACTCTAGAAAGACACGCATATAAAATGAAATAAGAACTCATAAGATTGGTAAATATAGTACGTTATTTGCACATATTGCTTTCAGGCACAACATGAGAGTGCCCATGCCATTTATACTCGAAAGCCATATTTTAAATCATGCATCTTAATCACGATAGAGGAAAACCACATGAACAAGTTGAATGTAATGAATTATTTGCATGCAGAAATTATTAAAATAAACATGTTTACACACACTGGGGACAAACTATATGAATGCAATATTTATAACTCATCCATACACACAAGTGCATTAAAGAGAACAAATAGTTATCCATGACGATGAGAAATGATATGAATGTGATATTTATAACTAGTTATTCACAGTTAAAAGTGTGTTAGAAACAAACATACTTTTACCCAGACTGGCGAGAAATCATAAACATGTGCTAAATATAGCAGTTCATTTAAATTGAAAGGTCATTTAGCAATAAATGTGCTTATTTACTCCCATAAAAAAGTTTTATGCAATAAATAATTTGCATGCAAGAGTGGCTTAGCTAAGTAGTTTACTAAATAACGCTGGCTTAGCAAGGGGATCTCGCAAATTTAATCTTCAAATGTTTCATGTTGCATGACTTCTGTTCTTCTGAAACTTCGGCTGATATTTTACACTTCTTTATACTAATCACCACAATGCCATTTCTTGCAAACTGTAAATAAAAAAAAAAAAAAAAAAAAAAAAAAAAAAAAAAAAAAAAAAAAAAAAAAAAAAAAAAAAAACATTACTTTTAGAATAAAAAGTTACTAGAAAAAGAATTACTTCTGAAATTATATTTGAATTTTCAAAACTGAACAGAATGTAAAGCTAGCAATTAAAGTAAAAAAATTATCCAAGTTGGTATACTCATATTTTTAATGCATTTTTGAAACCCAGAACACAACACAAAAGGATTCTGAGTTAAACTTATGCGGAACACAAAACCAATTAAAATTTATTAAGGTTCACTAGAAAGCATGAAATTATATTCATTAAGGATATTTACCTAAGTGATAAGTGGAATTTGGGTGGAAATTAAGGATACAGATTTCTAAATAGATCAAAAATAAATAGAGAAGAAAAAGAAGCCGAAACAGAATATTTAAAAAAAAAATCTGATGAATAACATTTTGAATAATGCTCAAGCTCCATTTGATTAAAAATTTTTTTTAAAAAAAATCTTTAAATATTTTCATTTGAAATCAAATTATACTGAATTACCTAAACTCATAACCCCATCCTATTATTTATTTCAATATGATTTATAATGTAAAATGACATTTTCCTTATAATTACAGAATTATATACTTAAGATAGCATTACTTTTGGTACGTTTCAAAAGAATTTCTGAAAACTGGCAGATTAATCCAGGGTGGTTGCATTACACCTTATATTTAACCTAATAAAGTTATATATCTTAACATACAGCTGTCACTCATATTGAAAGGTTACCTCTTCAGACTTTTCTAGCAAGTTATTAATACTAAGGAACACTATTTTCAGTTTCAGAATAGCTTCATTTTTCACTCTACAAATTAGAATGTTAGTGCCCATTGTACCATAGAAAATCTTACTATGATGAATATTTTAAGAACATAAACAAAATAATAAACAAAACACCGCTATAACTCTTAAGTCTCTATTAGTCAAGCCCCTCATCTCAAATGTTAATCCATTAACCACCGAACTATCGTTCACTTGAATAAGACAATTTGTCTTAGCCTATCAGAGTCTAAAAGGAAAACTGTAATAGGAAAAAATTATATTTATTCACATCGAAATCTTTGAAACATTGGCTATACAAAAGCACAATACATTTATTACCAACAGTTATCATTTGACTATCAAAGTGTTTGCTTCTTTTCTTTTGATTGTTCAACTTTTCTCGATAATGTGCTTTATAGGTTCCTTTCTCATCTTGCTTCAGACTAAATTATGAACGAAAAATGGTCTACCAACACAATCAGTACATGAAGATGAATGCTGTGAACTTTCAGAATATTCTTCCCTTGTTTACAAGCAATGCCAGTACAACACTTCTTTCAAAATTTAACCGAGAATGTTTATGGTCTACGGCAATATTATAAAGTTTCCATGCATTTGATTTAACTCTGTAATAATCATCAATATAGGCCACCACATTTCTTACCTTATGCTTTATACACAGCACAACAAAAATTTCGATAAGATCCAAGCCACCCATATATATGTTTTAATTTAGGATGAATTTACTTTGCTCTGAAAGTGGATCAATTATATCAAAGTTAGTTTCCATAGTTACTAAGGCACTGTCATTCTATTGAACTACTGCAAATACCATGCTCCTTATGAAATGCGGTGTCATATTTCCATGTTCTTCTTTTTTCATTTTGTTTAGAGGTGCAGTGAGACAATTTCATAACTTGTTCTCACAAATTGTTTGAGTGGCATCAAATGCCAGCTCCTTCAATTCTGACAATAACATGTGGAACACAAAATAATGGTCAAAATATATATAATGATTTAAGGGAACTTCCACCACACTTAAAACATGTGTTATAGCATCTCTGGCTAGTCCAAGACAGGTCAGTTTCTTTGCAAATTTTCTTGAGTACATATCAAAATGAAATATGTACCATTAAGAACACAAACAACAGATTTTATACTTGAATGAAAAAGAGTTCCTTTGAGAAACATTTTGCATAAATATCTATAAAACTGGCTCCTGTATAGAAAGACGTGTTGAAAAAAAAAATCTTACATTGCATGAAATTGACATTTAAGGTATTTAAATTTTACATTAGAGAAGTTTTTCAGTTTTACATAATGCATTTGACTAATTCTGCTAGATATTAATATATGTAGAACTTACAATTACTATGCATACTAATGGCAATTGATATCTTGAACGAGAGACCAAAATTTTGCTAATACAACTTTATTAGGTCTTTCTTGAGGAAGACATACATAACCACCCTAAAGCAGAAAGCCAATAAAGCACTTCAACTTGGGTACAGATAGGGAACAATTTTGTCAATTTTTCTGATTAGTATATTTTATACTTTCTTGGGTCATATGTTCCAAAATATTCTGATTCTAAATTGTAAAGACACATCTATGGGATCATGTATTTTTTTTCTAAAATTACTTCGTACTTTTTCTTTTCTATGGATTCCTTGTTGACCAAGCATCACTAAGTGTACAGAAGAACAATTTTCCCAAGCAATTTTTTTAGATGATTAAGAATTTCTTTTAAATATTTTTTGATGAATTCAGGTGATTTTAAAATTTGTTATACAAAAAATTTTGAATTCACCTGGTACATCATTTGGCATTGTCATATTATAACCTAGCATTTTATTACCAATGTATTCGTCATCGATTACAATGAGTTTGGGGGAATCCTTAGTACATCTGCTATGAACTGACATTGCAACACTTTCAAAAAGTGCCGTTTTTAAACATTTTAAAAAATGCATATTTATAACAGCAAAGACAAAATAATAACCTTACCATTTGACAGAATTTTACTAGGCAATGTTTCTAAAAGATTGCATGTCTTCATGAAATCATTGGATTAGTTGTGCCCTCTACGAGATCAAATCACAATTAAAAGAAAGAACTTTGCAAAAATAGTACTGATATGTTTATTCATTTTTATGATAATATCTAATGTGACGAAAATAATTTTTCTTCCTCAGAAACATTGAAGCTTTATGTAGAATCTACAAAAACGTTAAAGAAAATAAAAAAAATCTGAAAGGTTTCAGATTTTAAATTATGTCCAAAGGGGCGTTTTTTAAACATTTTGTATGTTACTTTTATTTATTAAATATCATGTTCTTTGCATTTAAACCATAAAATTCAGTTAAAGAACAATATCGCAAAATAATTTTAAACTGAGCATATCTTTAGAATTTCCCACACACAGTCTCACGCGCTGCAGATAAAAATGTTTTTTTCTGTACAACGTTGCCATTGCTCGCTTTGAAATTCTTGAGTTTGTGAATCAAAAATTCATTAAAGTTTTACAAACTATGAAATCAATGAAACAAATTCCAAATTTCAAATTTGGGCTTCCAGATGCCTGTATTCGCAGCAGGATTATGGCATTCAAAATTCGATGGCTTTAGGTACCATCGTTTTATCACAATGCGAGAAACATGCATACATTTATGCACATTCTTCATTATTTAATTTCTTTAAACATAACACAGGGCTGCAATATTTTGTGGCAACAGTTTGAAAAGTGATATAGACTTTTAATGTTTCCGACACAAAATTGCAAAACAAAAACAATAGTCTTTCAGGGACAAAGCCCCTTTGGACTAAAAATACTTTATGAAATATTTAAAAAAAAGTTTCGATTAAAACTGCACAAATGTAACGTCCGTTTTTACTGGGTTAAGAGTAAATATTTTTCTTTTTTACAATTTATACTAACTCATTCAAATCCCCATTCAAAAACAAACATTTAACTTATATTAATGGTGCCATCAAATTTATGTCTTTTTTGGATTCAGAATTTTGCTTATGGAAATGTGCATATTGAGTAAGTTAAAGTCTGCTGTTGAATGAATGCCGAAAAAAGTCCATTCTAATGCATTATATGCATAATATCTTAGCTGTATATGAATTCAGTGATCATAACTAAAATTATTTGAACTATAATTTCTTAAGTATAAATATTAATAAATAAATGTACACGATTAGGCACTATAAGTGTGTTACTGTATACATAATTTAAATTAGGATAAATTAAATATGTATAAGACAAACAAAAATAAACGTGACTTTTTAAATAAATTTGTTCATTAGTCTTGTCAGTTCTGTAATTAGTAATTACATAATACCCATTTTCTGTACGATATCAAAGTAATCCCATTTCATTCATACTTAAATGAAAACAATATTTACCAAATAACTTTTACAAGTAATGCAAAAATATCTAATGTTTTTTAAACTCTGTAGTACTGTAAATACAGAGAGAAATTTTCAGTTACTCAAACCTGTGTTAACTTACTTAGTCCACTTGAAGGTTTTCCCTTTCAAAAGTCAAAGAATGCTAAATAAACAAACGCAGTTTTACTAGTGCTAATTTAATATTTAGATTTGCTTTGAATGAACATATTCTTGCTTGAATATAGAGACGGGATTTTATTTATATTAAAGAAGCAACTTTAAAAATACCTTTTATCAAATTTTGATTTCAAAATGAAACCTTGGATTCAAAAAGAAGCTTTTGACCAACTTTAATGACATTAAACATGTATTATATAAAGAACAAGAGGAACTTATTGAGCTCTTGAGTGACTAAAATTTAGAACTAGAGTTTCCACAAAAATCCTTGACTGTATTCTGGATTGGAGCTGGAACTGAATTTTGGATTGGAACTGGAACATTTTTTTTATGCTTTCTATTACAAAACAGCTTCGTATTCAAAGAGTTGTTGAAACTGAAATGAAGGACTCACAACAAAAATCTATTGCAATGGAAAATATTCGGGTTCGCTACCCTCAAAATGAGTAGTTGCATGTCTACATTGCCGGCTCTATGTTAGAGAGAACGCGCGGTGCTGGAGCAGGTATCTTTAGTGAGCTTTTCAGTTTCTACTTACCAATAGGACCTCTTACTACTGCCTTTCATGGTGAAATCAAAGCTATTCCTGTGGCTATAATACAACTGTCGATTCGTAGCCACTCTTTTGTAAAGGCAGTCATATTGTCAGATTAAAAATACCTTCTGAACTCTCAAAACTCTTCAAACTCTCTTCTGAACTCTGAGGCTCTTCTGAACAATCAAAATAGTTCCAAAAGAATCTTAGACTATAGGCCTTTGCTTGAGGCAATGGCACACAGAATTTTTTCCATTGGATTCCAGCCCACTGTGGAATTATGAGAAATGAAAAAGCTCATACTTTGCCTGAGAAAGGAACTTTCATAATGCAACGCATTAACCGACTGCCTTCATTTCATACCACTAAATTGTTTGTTAACCTGACTCTCAGGAAAATTCTTAAGCAGGATATGATTCAACGTGCTATGGATAAGAGTTGGAGGATTCTGCGGGAAGAGACAACTTAATTCCCAGTTTTTTCAAGAAAGTCAGAGGTACCTCTATTTAGACGTCTGACTGGACATGACTGTTTGCGAGACCACCTCTACAGAACTGGAGTGGTGGATTCCCCAAACTGTCTTCTGTGTGCCTCCAATCAGCCTATGATTTTTGAACACTTAAGTAATTACATTGCATTTTCTCGGTATGAGGGCATTAGCCCATGAACTAATGGCTTAAGTGCTAATGTTTAACATTTGTAAAATAAAAATTACAAAACAACAAATGCCACATATTTTTACAGAAACATACATGTGAACATGTTGGCTATTGGTAAAATTAAATTTGGTGATCTTACAACACACTGTAGATATATATATATATATTCCAGACGAAATGCAATTAACAAAAATTGGCAAAGTGTCTTAGTTCATTTTGCTCTTCCTGCGCTGAAACAATTAAACCCAAGCCTATACTTCTTACATTGTGGAAAGTTTTACAGCAGACAAATAAGCTGATAACAAAAATATGTGTCTTTTACTGAAAGAATGTGTCCGATAAATGTCTCTTTACCAAGAAAACTGGTACATGTTATGATATAGTGGAAAAGATAGTGCACTTTTCCTTTTTAATGCAAATCCAACAGCAGCCAAGCAGGAGAATTCTAACTTGGGTAATCCAAGATAAGCACTGAAATCTTTCATCATGCGTCAGCTACTAACAAGCTTGAAAGAATATGAATTGGCTCACTAACCAGATGTCTTTAATTCACAAGCAGCTCAGTGTATATGCAGGTTTTTAATTCTCTTGTATATTGTCTTGTATATGTTATATATTTGTTATACAGAGTCTCTGTAAATATTATATATCTTTGATGAAGAGAAAATTTTTCATATACAGTTGACAAAATAATATTTCCTACAAAATGACACTGCTTGACTAAGTAACAACTATCTTATGAAAATTTTCATTCCTTACAGATATGCAATCATTACAAACTAAATCATTATTCTCTGAAACAGCAGTAATGTTTGAGAGAAAAATATCATAAATTTCTGGAAATATTATTGTAAATTTTAATTTTTGACATTAATAACTGATTGCAAAATGTCTGAAAGACATCATTTGAGAGTGTATGATTGTTGTCAGGCCGTTGGACAGCTTCTTGCAGAAGATATATACATCAGTCTAGTAACATTGAGGATAAAAAATGCTACTCCTTGTCAGACAACCATAAACCTTACCGATGTTATCAAGATTCACATAGTTGCATTTCTCGGCAATTAAATAATGTTGGCTTCCATGCACAGAAGTATATTTGCATGAATCGCAATGCAAGGACATCGTCATCAGAGAATATTAGGTTAGTGTAAGGAGCATGTTTACTAAAGTCAGCAAACAGTCCAGAATCATATTCTCTGACAAATTTAGCTTTACCATGAATAGCAAGTAGAGAAAAAGAGAGAGCGGGAACTCATTATTGTCACCAAAATATCCAGAAAGAAAAGTCATCACTATGGCTAAGGACTAACTGCAGGCACGTGTATCATGCACAGTAAAAGAACCTCTTTGATAGAGGTACAATGACATCACTGCACTAAAATTCCTCTGAATCATGTCCACCTTTTCCAAGGTGATTTGCTCTAGATTTTCTCTTCATAAATCTCTACACTTCTTTCATACCTACCATAGGTGTATCAGCTGAAGTGCCTGAAACACTAGCAAGGGAAGATACTGTGTAAGACCTAAATCCCAAGCAAGAGTATTGCTCAAAGAGTTGTATGAGTTCAAGTTGTATGAGAACTAAGATTTGTCCTAACAGATCAGAAAGACAGAATCATGCTAAATATGCATTAATGTCGAAGGAAATCACTTTGAGAAATTCATACCTGTCTTCAATTTGAGCAGAATAAGAATTTTCTGTAATTCCTGACAACAGCTATATGCAGCATCCCTTTTTTTCTTATTCGTTTTTACTATGTTGTGACACCTGTAAAGTTCTCCATAACATTGACTAATCAGGATCCTTATTAAATATATGCTAAGTGTGATTTTGTTAAACATATCTATCACAGTTATGACCAAAAATGGCATTGTTCCTCAACAATTGTGAAGCAGTGGATAAACACAATTATGTAAATGTATTGATTTTAGAAGGCAAACTTTATAATACCATTACTCAGAAAATAATTCAAAAATATGATTTCGGCTAGACTGCAGATTAAAAGCCAGTCGCCAAATGAAGCGAAATTGCGCCAAATCTGGTAACTTCTTGGCGTCATGAAAATCGTTAGGTTTTAAGGTTACAGTTTATAGTATTTAAGCGTGCTTTTTGAATTTTCACTGTGCTTCTAATAGATTGTGTGAGCAAAATGGCTGGCGTCGAAAGAATTGAACATGTAGATTTTACTTATTTGATTCGGTTGTAAGATAACGGCGAAAGGGTGAAAATGCGCTTTAGCCCACTGCTTGGCGATGTTTTGAAAATCGCCAATTCGGCGCGTTTCTGCGAAACGTCTTTGCAACTGCAACCTTCCCGACACGCTCCGCGAAAACCTATTGTAAACAAAACATAGAATTCTAAAGCATAAATTAGTATGGAAACTGTTGCCACAAAAAGATAATAAAATAATATGCAAAACGAACATTATGACCATTAAAATATTTGTCAGTTAGGTTTAAATTAATTATTTACATTTTATGTTGTAATACTTACACATTTTATGCCGTTACATAACCTTCCCGATACGCTCCGCGAAAACGTAACCAAAATGGCATCAAAGAAAGAAGGAATTTTTTTTACGTTTTAACTTAAAAAAAAACATCTGCGAATCGTACAATGTAGGCAACATACACAAATGAACAAAATAAAATAAATTACAAGAAAATGCCATGTGCACAGCATTCCTTTTAAACTTAAAAAAAACTTCAACGAATTGCACAATGTAAGCAATGCACAAACAGTCAGCCATGTTGGCAGATATACGGAGTTACCCATGTTGATATACGGAGTTACCCATGTTACCGTTTATTGCTCATTCAAAAACAACTGCCGCCAAGCAGTGGGCTAAAGCGCATTCCAACCGGGCGAAAGATATATGATAGAATGGTGCATGAATTATGGTTTGATTGCGAATATGTATGAATGCCCTAAGTTTAAAAATAGTATGAAACTAGTTGAAAAAGAAGATGCAACAGACTTGTGTGAATGAAGGTGTGTGTCCATTATATGTGTTTAAGGCCGTGGTTAAAACGAGTGCACCATTTTGAATTTGATCTCAATTGTATTGCTACAATTGAGTATTGCTACTACTGTATTGCTATTTTACTGTAGATATAAACAAAGGGAGTTTTTACTGTTTCTTGTAAATAAAAATTCATTGTAAAAATATAAATTACGTAGTTAAAATTATTTAAAGGTGTTTAACCACCTTTTGTTCTTTTACTATACTATTGCTCATGTTTCAGCAGATCGAAATTTTGAATTTTATCTTCCTTTTTCTTCTGATTTTTTTTTTTTAAGTTTTAGCTTAATGAATCAATGCTTTCCGATCATTTATTGCTCATTTACTGCTTATTACAATTTCTTAAATTTCGTGCTAAAAAGTTTTAATGTTGTTGATCCCATAAAATACATAGTTATTAACTTTCAAATACTTTATTGTTGTTTTTCTTGAACTTCTGTTTTAGATATTTTTGCACGTTTACAGGTTGTTTAGATATACATGATCAATTTTTTGCATGTTTACCGGATTCATTCAAATTTGCAACCATCTAATATGGCGATATGATGAGCAAGCGATTTTCTAAAACGCACGAAAATAACCAATTCGGCGACTTTTTGAAAATATGCCAAACTGGCCCGTAATATGCAGTTTTACCATGATTTCATATGTATATTTTCTCCATCATGTAAGTAACAAAATATTTTGTTAAAAAAATTACCCTTCGCTTTACAGTATATTCGCTAGCAAACAACAACATACACAGTACTATAAATATATGTAATAATTCCATAAAATGCTACTTCTTCGTATTTTATCCATATCAGTATCAATTTATGAGTGTAACTATTTAAGCCCAATAAATCCATCACTTATAATATTATGAACTTTGTCTTCCAAATTGTCTTGCAATACATACATAGATGCTTTCGGTACTGTTCTATTATTGGGATCGCATTCAGAAATGTATGAATGTATATGTGTTGTATGTGCATATATGTGCATAGGTAAACACAGACCTATATTTGTACTTACATATACACATGCATACATGAACACATACATCCATACATACATTTCTGAATCCGGTCCTGATAATAGAAGAGCACCCTCTTTTCTTTTATTCAGTTATTTGTGTATGTTACCCACACATCTTAACATAAATAATTGCTTGAAACTTTGTATACATTGTAAACGTATTTTTAATTATTATATTCTACTACTTGAAAAATACATCATTAAGTTTATTTCTATTTTTCCATAAAATATCTATCCTCCACTCCCATGGAAACGATCAATGTTTTCCTCATTTTCTTCTAGACAATAATATTAGTCATTTTTCATCCATTTGTATTTACTCGCAGAAATAAATAAAAGTAAGAAAAGTGAATTCAGAGACTGCTATCTTATCAAAAGCATAGTTATGAAAAAAGAAGAAATGAGCGGAAAATTTGGCCTTCAGATTCCAGTTTTAAAGAACACACTATTAATGATATATCAAGATTATTGATGCAATTTATTTTATCTAAGAGACAAAAGCACATAGTAAAACTTTATATTAGTATTTCAACATACCTCTCTTACCATGTATGCATTTAGATTTATAATTCAGCATGTAAATATATTTCTAAAATAGTTTTTATCTCACGGTACTTCAGATTTGTTCTTAATTTACAGCAAAATCAATTTTTGCAAATAACAAAGCGTAAGAAATCACATAATAAATATACGAATTACTTAAAATTTCCTAATAAATTTTAGCTTGCCAATTAAAGTATTGACTTTTAAAAATATTAATTGACAAGATGAAATTAATTTATATGTATGTTCATTTTATGCATATAAGTAGACATTTAATTACAAGTAAAGTTCTTATAAAAATAATTAAATTCATAATTAACAATGAGTCATTTGTATTTTTACAATTACCTTTATCTTGCAGATTACACTATATAATTAAGTGCTGTTGAACATATGCGACAAAGTTCAAAATCTAGACATCCTATATATGGAATGATCTAAAATAAAAATCTCTGGATCAACAGCAGTTTCCCCCCCCCCTTTTTTAAGAATTTTTTTCCTTGCAATTTCACAGTTTAAAAAAAAAAAAAAAAAAATATGGAAGAGTCTTCCTTAATTTCACATTGGCACTGAAGCCAAGCTGGGCCATCATTATTCATTATCTTTTTCTTTCATCACCACATGACTATCAGCACACGGCAGCTTGAGAAATGTCCTCAAAGTGCTGTCTAAAGAAAATTTTTTCCCTTAAATATTGGTATAATTGAACATAAAAGTGCATGGTAACCTTTAGGTTGACATCACAGATTTGAGCTAACCCTGTTCCCGATATGTTAAATGTATTGATGAGGAGAAATACATCAGAAATTTCTTTCCATATGCAAAATGTAGATTTTGTGAATGATACCGACAGGCCAAAAGATTTTGCCATTATTTGAACTGAGAATAACTGATTTGTTATGAAGATTAGCCCAGGATCAGAGTCAGAGCTGGTTTGTCGCACTGAGTAGAATTTAAGGAAGGCAAAATTTTCAGAATTTAGGGATGAGCATCTCAGTAGAATTTCAAACCAGCCAAGATTGCACCAGGACATAAAATATTTAAATGGCCTGGGATAAGCCTTAAATATATATAGGAACATATTTATTTGGTAGATAAACTCAGATAACCCTTAAGCATATGTGGGAAAAGCAGCAAGTATAATAAATAACTAATACAAGTCAAGCTTAACTTCATGAGTGAGTGATAGAAAGCTAGATGAAATTTGGTTGAGTAAGTCTTTAGGGTGTGCGGAAAAAATGTCACCCAGAAAAAAGGGAAACGCTAAGAAAGCCCCCGGAAAATAAGGAACGGAAAAAATGTTACCCGAAAAATAAGGAACGAAAAAAAGGAACTCTAAAATCTTGCCAAATAATGTCGCCAATCGGAGTTGGGGAAACCTGCCAAATTCTAATTTAGCCGGCAGGGTTATAACGGGCTCTCTTGAGGTTTTTAAGGGTAAGACGTTGAGCTAACTGCAGCCGAGCTAGGTCATTTCGATAGCAGGTTTTTGTATTCTTGTCGCAAACTGTGACTAAATTTCATCTACAACGGTTTGTTATAATACTGCTTTTAACGCTCAGATATGCGACAATGTTTCAGCCCCTGAACCACAGCTTAAGACTATAACTACATGGGGTACGAGGGTAAAAATCACTAATGACCATGACCCGCTGGTCAACCCTCTATTTTTATCATCGGACAGGCCAGCAGCTCGCTTAGCTTCTTTCAATCATCGTCAGAAGATTTCCCTATGCCGCAGATATGGTTGTTATGATAAAACTTTTATCTCCCATCTTGGCGATATTTCTAAACATCCCTTATTTTTTTCATTGCAAAAGAATGGTGACTTATTTTCCGTTTCCTAATTTTCCAGTGCCTATCTTTCCGTTCCTTATTTTCCGGGTGACATTTTTTCCTACAACCGTCTTTAGTTGTTAATTCTCACAACACATCAACAATAGTGAAGTGGATACTAGCTAGTTACATGATGATTGCTGCAAATTTAAAGATGTTTAGGTACCACAAACAAAAGGTGAAATTTTCCAAATAATGGAACATGTAAAGAAATATGGCGAAGCGTTAATAAATGAAGATGACATAACAGAAGTTTTTTATTGTAAAGATAATGCCCAAATCATTACAAACCTAACAGACACAAAATCTGTACTATAGTTCTAAATCCAGAAAATATCGTTACTGACAGTGAAGAAAGTGATAGGTTGTTGAGAACGAAAAAATTTCGACTCTGGTGTAAATTTTAGTAAAATTCTCTTCATGACACTTACAGGAATTGGATAATGGAATTTTGTAACTGAATTAATATGAAATAATACCTCTCTAGAGAATTAAAGGTACAGTCTTAGCACAAAAAACAAAGCAAATAAACTAACTAATACTGAAAGAAACGTTTAATAAAGTGAACAAACTCATATCGAATCTTTTTTTTAATAAACTTTGATTCCTGTAATGTCATACATGCTCCATTATTTCATAAATTACTATTTCATATTTTAAATTTTATAATTTCTACATTCATCTTACTAGATTTAAATTAGTGATCTACAATCCAAAAGGGTTCCAAGTCCAGAACTGCCAAAGTCCCAACGAGTTAGATCTCAGACTTTGTACTGTATTTAGACTTAATTCAGATACAAACAAATACTCTGTTTGTTTAATTCGGGCAACATTTGTGTCTGTGTTTTAAATATTTACTACTTTCTCTTTATCTGCAACCCCATCAAAAAGCCAAACCAAAGTATTGAACAAGCAATGCAGCAAGCTGCCAAAAGGTATTTATGGGGCAATATACAATGTTGCTAAAAAGTATCTCTGTGTGAAATCACTGAATTTGTTAATGAAAAATTCATTAAAGTTTTATAAAATATGATATATAATAAAAGAAATTTTAAATTTGAGCATAAAGATCCCCATATTCGGGTGCAAACGTACATTATTCAAAATTTGATGGCTCTAGGTACGGTCATAATGCAAGAAACATGCATATATTTATGCACATTCTTCATTATTTAATTTCTTTAAATACAAGGCTGTAATATTTGAAAAGTGAACTAGCATTTATAGTGAACGAATACAAAATACCAAAATGGAATTAATAGCCCTTCTGCACTAAAAAGAAATCAGAAATGTGTAAACTGAATTTTACAGAATAAACTGATATACATTAAGACACATAGAAACAATTACACAGGATATAGTTAGCATGAAAAAAATATTTAAGAGAAATGAAAATAATCTTAAAATACTTACAATAACTCTTTTGCTTTTGCTCAGTGCTTCCGAAACATCCATACATTCCGAAGCACCTAGGAAAAAACAATTCCGATTATAGCATTTATTAAATCGTTTAGTTTTTTAGAATATGTGCTTTACACCATTTATTTTATTTTTTAGAGCTAAAATATTCCTAAAATCCCAAAACAGAAAATAATTTCATCTTACAATATAACAGCAAAAAATAGAAATGAATTATTTTAACTTTCTTTTACTATTACATGAAAAAAATGTAAAACAGTTTTAAAAATAAATACCTATTATATATAGATTTTTTACCTGCAGAAAATTGATGTTTCCCAAATTTCTTATTATATGCATTACAGACCTCAAACTGCTCAACTTGGTATTTTCAAAGATCTGATTGAAAATGTCCAAGATTTCGTTTTGCCTTTCTAACACTACTGTGGAACACTGCACAATTTTGTGGGTAGTATACACTGACATATTTGATACTGGAGCCCCATAGATATGGTCTTCAATAGTTGTTTGCGACGAGTGGAAATACCTACTAGATTTTTCATGGCAGGAACCAAGAATGATGTTTCACAGTTGTAATTTGTAACTGCACGAAATTCAGAAACAGTTAAAAACAACATTCAGAAACAGTTAAACGTACAATACATATAATTTACAGCATGCAAATTGGATGAAACATTTAGCCATCGTTTAGAATTTCAGTTTTCGAAATTCTTATCCACATTCCTTATGCAGCTGATATAAACACTCAACACTTATTACCATGTAAAAATTTCTTCAAAAATATTTGATCCCAAATAAAACAAATAAATGATTCATAATTTATTTTCATAAAATGAGAATTTTTTTCTCCAAAAGGGTCACCAGCAGGCTTTATGCTATTCAGACTTGACCATTGAAATTCTAAGTGTTTTGCTGTAAATTGTGACACGTGAGGAGAAAAATCTAGACTTCACCTCAAATAATGAGGTTTTCTAGGTGCACAGAGAAGTGCTTACTGTAAAGTAAAAGTTGTTTCTAATATATATTCAAAATACAGCAGGTTTTTCTTCTGTGTAGGTAAGAAATTTGTTTCTTCAAATTTTTCATTGCTCTAAATGACTTGTTATATACGTAACTTGTACCATTTGTCCCTGATGTTGATATCCATATTTAAATCCCCTTTATGAGAATGAATGAATATTTACGTACCACACACACAAACTTTCTCTCCAGTGCAAATAAGCAAATACTTGTTAAAATACCCATTTCAGTAAATTTCTTCTTACATACTTAACACTATGAGGTTTCTCTGCTGTGTGAATAAACATATGCTTCTTTAAAGTACTCTTCTGACTGAACGTCTTCTTACATACTTCACACATATAAAGTTTCTCTCCTGTGAGAATACACATATGCGTGTTTAAACTAACCTTTTCACTAAATGTCTAATTACATACTTCATGAATAAGCATATGCTTCTTTAAATTACCCTTTTCCCTAAACATCTTGTTACATACTTCACACATATAAGGTTTCTCTCCTGTGTGAATAAGCATATGTTTGTTCAAACTACCCTTTTCCCTAAACATCTTCTTACATACTTCACATACATAAGGTTTCCCTTCTGTGTGAATACGCATATGTGCATTTAAATTACTCTTTTCACTAAACATCTTCTTACATACTTCACACATATGAGATTTCTCTCCTGTGTGAACAAACATATGTTTGTTTAAATGAGCCTTTTCACTAAATGCCTTCTTACATACTTCATGAACAAGCATATGCTTCTTTAAATTACCCTTTTCCCTAAACATCTTGTTACATACTTCACACATATAAGGTTTCTCTCCTGTGTGAATAAGCATATGTTTGTTCAAACTACCCTTTTCCCTAAACATCTTCTTACATACTTCACATACATAAGGTTTCTCTTCTGTGTGAATACGCATGTGTGCATTTAAATTACTCTTTTCACTAAACATCTTCTTACATACTTCACACATATGAGATTTCTCTCCTGTGTGAATAAACATATGTTTGTTTAAATGAGCCTTTTCAGTAAACGTCTTCTTACATACTTCACACGTAAAAGGTTTCTCTCCTGTGTAAATACGCATATGCCTGTTTAAATGAGTTTTTTGATTAAATGATTTCTTACATACTTCACACATATAAGGTTTCTCTCCTGTGTGAATAAGCATGTGCTTGGTTAAATTAGTTTTTTGATTAAATGATTTCTTACATACTTCACACACATGAGGTTTCTCTCCTGTGTGAATAAGCATATGCTTGTTTAAACTACCCTTTTCAGTAAACACCTTCTTACATACTTCACACACATTAAGTTTCTCTCCTGTGTGAATAAGCATGTGCTTGTTTAAACTAGTCTTTACACTCAACGTCTTCTTGCATACTTTGCACATATGAAACTTTACTCCTGTGTGAATATGCATATTTAAATGAATTTTTTGACTAAATTATTTCTTACACAATTCACACATATGATCTTTCTCTCCTGAGTCATTAAGCATATGCTTGTTTATATTATCTTTTACAACAAACTTCTCCGTATATACTTCACACATATAAGGTTTCTCTCCTGTGTGAATAAGCATATGCATGTTTAAATGAGTTTTTTCATTAAAAGATTTCTTACATACTTTACATAGGTAATGTTTTTTTTTCCAGATAAATAAGCATATGCATATTTAAATACGCTTTTCGCTTAAATGGTTTTTGATTGATTTAAATGAAAAGATGCTTCACACCTTGATGCTTCTCTCCTATGTGAACATGCATATACTTGTTTAAACTACACTTTTGTCTGAATTATTGATTATATTCTTTACACACATAAAATTTCTTCTATACACTAAGGTTCTTCTCAATACTGAGAACTATATAAGCTTGTTACATTAATCAGGATGATGTTTATGTTCTGCATAGATGCAGAATAGGGTATTAACTGAATTTCTTAAAAACTACTTCTGGATATTGCACAATTATGTTCGTTGGCTTGCGCAATTACACACGTAGTTATCTCGAAAAAAAATTTAATACATATTGTTCATGAGACTTATCTATTGCATAAGCTTGGCTTGATTTCCAGGAACATTTCAGTAAAAATCAATTTGCTTAATCACAGAGAAATACGATTTTTCGCTCAAGAATATTTATGTCGGATACTGATTTCAAAACTCAGGTATAAATCGATATTCCTAATACTCAAAAACTCAAATACTGAACAATGTATTAACGCAATACTGTTTTTATTCTTTGTAACATTACTAATGACACGTTTGTATTTCAAACACCTAACTACGAATGTGAAGACAATTCTTTTTTAAAGTTCAAAACATTAGAATACATAGAATACTCTTTTCAGTTGCCATATTTACAATTACAAAGTTACAAATGTTAAACATGTGACGTCATACCGAGCCTTACTGACAACAATGCGCCTCTATAAATTTACCACTCAGTTTTCTACATCCTCCCACCTTGAGTTCGGAGACATTACAACTCAACAATTAACAATGGAGTTACAAATCAAGCCTTTTTGCTACTCTCATACCTCTTCCAGATGGAATTGTTAGAGTTCGTGTAATGGGTTCTGCAGTGTTTGCTACTAATGTTCCTACAAATCATGGAGGTTAGAATTCCATGCTACAAATAGAGCTGAATCGTCGTCCATTTTAAATCCAGCGAAGCACACGTGTTGCTATTCGCCATTGGATCAGCACTGTTTTGTTGACATATTTTTTGATCGAAACTGATCTAATTTTAAGAAATATGGGTATATGTTCTGCACCAAATATTTCGAATCGTTTCAAAAGTAACTTTACGATGTTTCGTTTCCCGAGAAATGAAGAAAGAAGAAGACAATGGGTAATTAACTCTTGTCGAGATCAATGGATTCCGGGCCCAGAAGCGTAACTTTGTGAGGTGATTTCAGCTTCGTATTTTTCCATACAATGTTAGAAAAATTATTCTTCGTATTTCTTCAAAATATATATTTTTTATTTAACTGTCACTTATTGACGCTCAACTGATTTTATAAAGACAAAATCAATTGCGGAATGTGTATGTGTTTGTGCAGTAAATTATCAGCAATACTGTTTGTGATGTTGTTTCTTTTATTGTCGTGAATAGTTTATATTGTTTGTAAAATTATATCCAACATTTCATGTAAACTTTGTGCTCGGGTAGAAAGATTGGTGATTTAAAGTAGCAATCTATGTTTTGATTCTGATGTATTATCTCCTAATCTGTTAGTTGGCGCCAATGTTAAAAACTGGATAGTATGATCTAAATAATAAATGATCTTGGTTTTTCTTTACAGTGAAATAAGTATATTTTGTATTTTGGTAAAAGCTCAGAATATGCTGCATAAACAAAATTGAGAAGGAAGAACTGTGTGATGTCTTTAAATGGGGGGGGGGGTATAAAGCTTATGTCGTCCCAATGTTTTCTCCCATTTACGCTACCCGTATTTCCTATTTTCTCCTAAAAATAACAATAATGAATTGTTTATTATTGTAAATTACCATCAAATTCTTTAGATTAAATTTACATTTCTAAGAGTTAAGCGTAAGCGTTACTGAAAATAAGTATAATAAATTGTTTATATTTAAAATTACCATGATACAGTAAGCGAATTCTAAACTCTAAACAACGTCGCAGTCTCTTATATTCGTATTTCATACAGCTTCAGTATTTTCAAAGATTTTTAAGCTTCAGCATTTATACAAATAACAAGAGATTTTTTCAAATTTAAATTCATGTTGTACAACGTTTTATCATTTTTTAAAAATTATCTTACTGTTGCGTAACGACATAATTCCTTACATGAGTATTACTTCATTATTTTCTAAAAATTTTAAACTTTACAGTAATAAAAAATATTATTTTTTATTGCATATGAATATCATACACAGCTTTCATATCAATTTCTTAAATTCCTAAATCACGTCATATTCTCTGTAGGCATACAAGAATTCTACACATTACTAAAGAAAAAAAATCTTATTTCTCACAATGAAAGAAAATAAATACTACAAATTTAAAACACTAAGCATTGCGTCACACACATTATTCTCAATGAACTCATATTCTCAAGTGCAGTTACGATAGCAAACATTACGTATTAAAATAGTGAGGTAAAAGTTACTTATAGGGTCAAAGTTTACAATTTTGCTACTGCTGAGTCGGTCGTCGGACTATCAATATTTATTGTAAATCTGAAAACATTATCAACATCTCAAAAACAAACAATTAAAAATACAATTTAAATAAAAAAATATCTAAAATATAATTCGCAATTAAAACAAAAATTCAATTTAAAATACACGAAAGATATATTAAACACTGCACATAAAATAGATTACATTACTGCTCGACATCACACACAACCTTGCTTTGACCATCAGCACAACGATAGGTATTCGCTCGAGAAACATCAAAGAATTGCCCAACTCGGTGTCCATGTACACATCGACCTATTTTCACTTAAAAAAATTCCAGAATTGCACAAACTCAGCATTCTGCACTACCTTGACTTTGACCATGTACACATCGATCTATTTTCACTTAAAAAACATCAGAGAATTGCACAAACTCGGCACCGCGCACAGCCTCGGCATTGCGCACTATATTGGCTTTGCCTATGTACACAGCAATCTCTTCTCATTGCTCATATACTCAGAAATCTTCTTTCACTTTAAAAAATTAGATAATTGCAGAAACTCGCGCATAACCAACTCCATTGATGCGAGTTATAAAAAGGTGTTTCCAGAAAAAAGACACAAAACGAAAATAAAGCTATCAGAATAAAGTAATTACAGAACATCCAAACTGCCATATTTGACAAACACCAGAGACTTTACTTAAGTGAATAATAATAAAAGAAAATTACCTTCAGTCGTCTTCTTTTGCAGAATATATTGCACTCAAACTTTTCTCCATACACCACTCAATCGCGGTTTTTTTACCTTTTAGCTCCAACTGATAAAAGAAATCCAGATTTAGATAATCATCCATTCTGCGCAAAGCACCAAATCAAACACGCTCATCAACAATCAAAACGTTCTTTAAGAAAAAGAATTCTTTTCTGTATTTTGAGCAGTTAAGGTTATAATTTTTAAATCATGCATTCAATATTTTCAACCGTTTGCTAATGATCGTCTTCAATCGTTTGGTATCTTAACAATATGAGTATATTTTTAAGAGGTAACTAGTTGAAATAAATGCTAACAGTACCACACAACACTGAAAAGTAGATTTATAATAAAAAAAACTCCCACAGAACATTATAAACTTAACATTTCAACTCAGTTAAAATATAATTAAAATTTTTATTAAATATGAATCAATAGGATTCCCGAGAAATGAAGAAAGAAGAAGAAAATGGGTAATTAATTCTCATCGAGATCAATGGATCCCGGGCCCAGGAGCGTAACTTTGTGATGTGATTTCAGCTTCGTATTTTTCCATAGAATGTTAGAAAAATTACTCTTCGTATTTTTTCGAAATATATATTTTCATTTAACTGTCACTTATTGACGTTCAACTGATTTTATAAATACAAAATCAATTGCGGAATGTGTATGTGTTTGTGCAGTAAAATATCGGCAATACTGTTTGTGATGTTGTTTCTTTTATTATCGTGAATAGTTTATACTGTTTGTAAAATTGTATACGACATTTCATGTTAACTTTGTGTTAGCTTAGAAATGTGATGTGCCTTTTTGTTTAATTTTACTGTACGATTGGTGATTTAAAGTAGCGTTCTATGTTTTAATTCTGATGTATTGTCGCCAAATCTGTTAGTTGGCGCCAATGTTAATAGTGGATAGTATGATCTAAATAATAAAAGATTTTGGTTTTTCTTTATAGTAAGAGAAACATATTCTGTATTTTTTAGGCATTTTGAAGAAGTTAAATATTGATTTAAATATTCGAAAAGTCATTTTGATCCCATTATCACGCTTTATAAATGACCTTCGTTTCGCTAACTTGGCTCCTTTAAGGATGTGGGCGACATTTCATCATGCCAACGGAAGTAAATATCATATGAGGTATAGGAGCTAGGGAGAGAAGGAAAATATATGGGGGAAAACGGGATTAAGATGTGTTTCTATTTGTTCGGTAACAGATTACTAATTGGGTTCAGTTATAATGCTTATTGCTAAATTAGGATTAAAAGTCAAGTAATGTGCATTTATGACGAAGCGGGACAGT
>KK118278.1:12484-31793 GCA_000611955.2 Stegodyphus mimosarum | reverse complement strand
CAAAGAAGAAGAAGAAATATATGAGGTCGAAGAAGCCAAAGAAGATTAACTTTCTATGAAATGTTTGGAAGAAACAAAAGAGGCTCCTCAAGATTACTGCTTATGGTCATCTTCGAGCATCTGGTCTTGGACTGATTGAACTGTAATTTATTTATTTTTTAAAATTCGAATAATAAAAAAAGGTTCAGTCCAAGCTATTGTTTTTATTTTCATTAGTATATAACATATTCATTCCTAAAAAACCTTAGAAGAAAACATTTCAAAGAGACTACAATAATTTACACTGTTTCTGACTGCTAAGACACTTAAACAAATCCACAAAGACCCTATAAACAATTCATGCATAAATTCCAGAGGGATCCTTATTTTTTTCCTTTAAAATTTTTCTAGAATCTATTTAAACATTCCAAGTTTCAGTGAACTGAAAAAGATCAGTGAACTGAAAAATACAGCAAGTTATTTACCCCCATTTCTCAAAGTACCAAGTTTTTGTTGCTCATCTTCATGAAAGGTATGTTGACAAGATCCCCCGATATCGAAGATTGGATTCAAGAAGTAATCGAAAAAAACTGGGTTGAGTAAAGGAAAAAGCACATTAGATAAGACAGTCTATTTTTCCAATGTACTATTTCCTTCACCAAACCCAGTTTTTTTCGCCTCCTTCATAAGGAGGAAAGGTTCTGTCAAGTCCAAAAATCCCAACCCTTTATATAGACTTTATTATTATTTTTTAGTGTAGGTTATCTAAGATTGTCTATATTTAAAACTAAAAAAATCGGTCTGGAAGGAAAAGAGTGCATTTGAAAGAAAGTCCTTTTTTCCCCATGCACCCGTTTCCCTCCAGACCAATTTTTTCCTTTCTTTCCACTTCTTAGGCCCATCCCGAATCTCTAAAGATGTGATACATAGACAATTCCGCCATATCTTTGATAAAGATATTTTGTTCAGACTCCTGAGAGCTGATTTTCAGTACAGGCAGTCCATCGATATTTTGATCGTCCTCTTCTAACGGTAAATGTAAGCATTGGAGGACAATATGATAAGCCTTTGTTCCTAATTTCCGCATGGCATACAAGGCTTGGGGTAGATCGAACCATATACTTCGATCGTCTGGATAGTCTAGCGAAAGATCTTTCCACATCAAGAATTGGTGATGTAGGGATTTCAGCAGGTCGATCATATCTTTGTATAAACATGGATCATAATTCTTAGTAAAAATGGCCAGAGACACGGCATTGAAGTAAATACGGTTATTAGAAATGTAGACTTAAAATCCATAGCCATTCCAAAAGGTTATGTAGTAACGCATGGCTCATATAAAAGAAAAATTAAATGAACAAGTCCTTTTACATCTCTCGTTTTGAAAGTCATCTGATAACTTTCTTACGACATAAATTATTTTTCAACATTTACGAGATCATTATAAACAAGTCTCACAACCAGTGGCGGCTCGTAGCTAAAATTAGTGGGGGTCCTGTTCCAAAAAATTTTAACCTTTGTTTTAAAGCTGTGTAAAGGGAAAGGAACATGTATAAAAAGAAATTTTTTTTTGAAACTTCCATGAAATCTTACAAGAGAAAAATTAAACATTTCTTAATTACTTTAACCTAATTGTTACAGTTCGATCTTTACCTATTCATTTAAAAATAAAATCCATTTTTCTTGTTTTATTTTGCGCGAAAAGATCAATAATTTTCTCCTTGATCTCTTAATGACAACTGAGGAAATTTTTCTATATTGAAAGCACTGCAAGCGCATTTAATCTTTCCGAATTAATAGTGCTTCATAGAAAAGTTTCTATTTTTTTTTAATGTTAAAAAGCAGCGTTCAACCTCTGATGTAGTCATGGGAACTGTCAAGAGAACTTTTATCAGTTTCGTAATTTCACTAAGAACATCATCTAGATTATTTTCAAAGATAAATTTCAGTAGATCAATTAATTTGCAGTATTTACGAATATCAGACCTACAATAGAATACGTCTAGTTCAGTTTCAAGCTTTTCTTTGTCAATCATTGGATATGCTTTAGTGGTCAGTACTATTTATTCTGCAGGATGTTCTTTCCTAAAACTAGCAAAGCAATTCTTGTTGAACAATTTAGCAGCTGCTAAGCGTTTAGTGGAAGAATATCTTTCCATTATATCAATACATATAAAGTCACATATTTCCTTAGCTTCTGTCGTCAGTGTCTTTGAAGAATTCTCACAGTACTTTGAGTTTCTTAATTTTAAAATAGCAGTTTTGTAATTTGTTATATATTCATTAACTTTAAACACACTAATTTCTCTGGACTGCATTTGGTTACATATTATTTCAACATGAGGCACAATCTGATAAAATCGCTAATGTTGTAATACCCAGAATGCTAGAAAAAAAATATTTTTCCGTTTCTTGAAATACTTGCTGCGTTTCTCATTATAAAATTAAGTTGATGTACGAACTTAACGTGAACGAAATGTGCATTAGTATAAATTGCTTTTATTTTTGCTTGAACTCCAGCTTTTTTGCCTTTCATGGCATTTGCACCATCAAATGTCTGAGCTATCAACTTTTGTTCATTTTCTTGAAGGATTATGCCCAATTGTTCTAAAATATATTTTGATATGATTTTCTAGAATAAAGAATCCCCAGAAACGCTCAAATATTTCCCCATTCAATACATACCGTAGAACAAGGCCCATCTAAGTGCGTTCCGAAACATCTGTTGTGTCATCAGCCATTAAAGCTACAAGCTTTCCTAATTTCTGTCCTTATCTCCTCATGGTATATTTGAAATAGGCAGCCAGGTATCTCGTTGTGAATGGTCTTAGAAACACCTTTGAAGACTGCATTAGTTTCCAAGTGATTCTTCAAATCTGAATCTAATTTAGAGACAAAATTTACTAATCCTCTAAATACCCCTGGATTTACTGAATTGTCTTTTTCATCATGTCCACGTTAGGGAGTTTCAAAACTTCCGCAAAAGAAAATGCAGTCTATTATTTTGCACAAAATTTCACGGTTCTTTTTAACCTTTTTGTTATGCTCATTGACTGGAAGTCTGTATCCCTCACTAAGTTTCTCTTTAATACTAACGGTTCCTAAAAGTCACAGTGAAGCTACATTATCAACATGCTTCTTTGGCTTCTCGTGCTTTTGAGTTTTTTCTTTCATTTTGTTTATATTTCTAAAACCATCTTTTGTCCACGTTACTTCACCTCCAAACAGCATTTTTTACTTCACAACCGCAAAGCCAATTTTTTCCGTTGGTACCATTTAGAATTGAAACTACGAATATATTTCTTCTTGTTGCTTATGCCTGGCTGACATATTAGAATATCAGGTGTTGAACGACCTCTTTTCTTAATTGTAATTTTCTCATGAAGAGACAGCTGTGAAAACGAAAGCTCTTGAAGTTCACTTACAGTCACAGAATTTATTACTTGAGGATGCATGGACATGGTCAAAGTTTTCTTTGAAATGAAAGAACTGAAAAAAATGAATCAAATAGAACAGCTGAAAAATAATCTAACCAAGAATATGGTGTATGATTTTTAAACACAGCAGACGCGGAGTAAAAAAAACAGCTCCCAATGGCACTCCAGATTCGGCACTGCAAGAGCTTCTTCCTCTCAGCGTCTTCCTAAGAGCACAGGAGCAGAACAGCCAAATATCACACGCGTGCAGTAAGAAATAATCACGTTTTCTGAATTTCGGCACTGCAAGAGCGACAGTGCTCTTCTCTCTCCCTGGCTCGAGTGCTGCTTTCTGTGTGCGCATGCTACTGACATTAAGTTTAAGTATTATATATTGTAGAAGTATAAAGAAAGAATTAAAGAAAAAAAGCTCATTATATTAAACATTAAAAATAATAATAAGGGGAAATAGGGGGTGCTGCAGTTCCACAGTGCTTATTACGAGCCGCCACTGCTCATAACATAATTTATGTTCGACAAGATTCAAGGTGACCTTTACAAGATTATTTTGAAACAGTCCAAGGTCACCTTTACGAGATTATTTTGAAACAGTCCAACAAGATTAGCTTTCCAAGGTGACCTTTACAAGATTATATTGAAATAGTTCAACAAGGTTAGCTTTCCATGTCTAACCGAAGTCTTTTATTTTTTTAAATACGGGAAAACAAAGCGTTCTTTCATTTCTCAAGGACGTAAACATGTTTTTTAAAGGTGACCCTGACATTTTGATGAGGTCGCGATAAAATAATCGTCGCGCGAGTATAAAAGAGCGTGCCCCGCGAGCTTCCTTCAAAAGACTACTTGAACTGAGCTGGTAAGTCATTTTCCATTTTTATTAAGAGATTAAAAAATAAATTCTATTTTATATTTTCCTTAAAAGATCTCTTAAACCCTTTTTATTTTCTTTTTTTATCTAGATCCTATTTTGTGGAGTAAAAAAATGGCTGACAACTTTATTGTGCTTGATTTAGAAGGATTCCAGTCCTACAAACACAAGAAGGGAGAATACACTGATATCCTGAAGGAACTCGAGTATGCGACAAGAGATCTTTTGACAGTGGGATCGTTGATGTTCGGACCTCCTCAACCTTTCAATGAACTCAGCGCTAAAAACCAAAAGACCAACGCCTGGCTAACCCCAAACCGACAGGGTCTTCGTTGTAATGAGGGCCAAATTCCCTACAATCATCTAGTTCCTATTCTTAAATCTTTAACCCACAACTTCTCCTCGATTTACGTCGTAGGAGATGAGAAAGCTAAATTTTTTGCCCAAATCTTAGAAGATAAGCCCGTAACGAAGATTTATGTGCCAGGTGGAATCATTTGGGGGTATCGGGGAAAATGTGCTGAACACCAGCGGATGAAAAAATCATTCCATTGCGCTGAAAACAAAATGCGCAACTATTGGTGGCACATTATGGAAGAAGATTTCCATATCCAAAAGATTCATCTAAACGGGTATAGCGATGAGGAAGATCCCGCAGAAGCTTTTCCTCGAGCCTACGATCAATTAGCAGATGAAAACTTCCCTAGAAAATTTTGGCGCATTCGTCAAGTCATGGGACAATCTATCGTGTTCCCAACCCATAGAATATCCAGATGAATTCCGTAATCCTTCAAAAGGAAATTGGGGTCCTGATAATCCAGATGAGTTCCGTAATTCTTCCAGTTCTTCAAAAGGAAATTCGGGTGAAATACCTGATAATCTACCCAATTATGATCCAGAAGGACGTCGAGCTGACGTAACAACTCCCACTGAACCTCCAAAGATATGTTCTATAACCTCCAGTGAGTGTTGGGATGACCCTCCAAAGGTTACTTCCAGTGAGTGTTGGGATGAATCCCCAAAGGTTACCTGCAGTGATATAGAGTGTTAAGATGAACTCCCAAAGATATCATCTATAACCTTCAGTGAGTGTTGGGATGACTCTACTGAACCCCCAAAGGTTACCTCCAGTTCTGCAGAGTGTTGGGATGACGAACTATCCACCGAGGCAGAATCAAAATATTGGAATGTCCATGAACTATATAATCCCTGTTGTGTAATTTTAAAAATGTGTTTAATAATGTTTAATAAAAGTAATATAAATTGTAAAAATGAATTTTTTTAACTATACCATGTAAGATAAACTGTTAATTCACACCATCAAATTATATTTTAAAAAACTTAAAAGAGAAATCTTATCCTTCGAATACATTTAAAAAAGTGTTTACCTTAACACATGAAAGAATGAAACAGAACCACCTTCAATAAAGTTCTAGATGAGTCCCAGCAACACTTTAGAATTTGAAAAAAGATATGAAACATATATAGAAAGAGATAAATCCATTTTTTGAAAACCCACTCAGAAAAATATCTCAGAGAAAGTCTGAAACACATATTAAAAAAGACTTTTTGTTAATTTTTATAATGTCTTTAGACATTATTAACGTTTTCTTTCTTGGTTTTCATGGAAACTATTCCATTCTTGGAATTTCTAAGAATAGAATAGATTTCCAAGAATAGAAGAGGAGTTCTTAGAAGAAAACGTTGAAATTATAATGTCTAAAGACATTATACTAAAGATATTATTAATGTCTAAAGATATCATTAATGTCTAAAGATATCATTAATGTCTAAAGATATTATTAATGTCAAAAGGCATTATAAAAATTAACAAAAAGTTTTTTTTAATATTCGTTTCCGATTTTCTCTGAGCTCTTAGAAAAATTTTTTACAGCCCATTTGTTTTAAGAATGGACTTGTCATAATCTATATAAATTCTCTTCATTTAAGTGCAAGAGTTCCAATCATAAAGGAAATCCCGTCTAGACAGGAAAACGGTAACTTAAATGGACTTTATTAAATCTTATACAGATGAAAAGAAAAGTTGACTGTTGTAATTTATGATGAATTCTTGTATAGAAAAGGAGATGGGATTTACAAAAAACAAATTTCGCAGAGATTTTTTAATAATCGAGAAACAACCAAAAAAATTTCCAAAATTGGTTTGAAGAACTGGTAAACAAAAATCGATCTCGAAGGAAAAGAGTGCATCGGGAAAAGAGATTATCTTTTTTCCGAATGCACTCTTTTCCTTCTAGACCCATTTTTTTGCCCCGTCTCAAATTTTTTTGAAGGATGAGGTCTTTTTACTTAGAAGATGATCATTTAATGGAAATTCAAAAATAGGGGATCCGTTTGAGTTTTCATACCCCTTTTTTCAGGTAAGTCAGTTTGACAATTTTCATTGAATATTGTTTTGGATAACAGTCCTTTCTGTTGTTCATGCTGGGATGAGGAGGAATATAGCACACTCTCAGATTATACAAAGTCACGAAAGGGAATCTTTCCCCTGGATAGAGAAACCGGTACACAGATTGATTTGGAACAAAGCGGACAAGTGGCTGCGTAAGAACACTAAAGACCCACGCAAGAAGTTGATTGTTTTAGGATTCTTATCCGCCAGATGAAGCATTTCTTCGCTGGAGAGGACAAAACTTCCTCTTCCTCTCTCAGAACTGTGAATATCTTGCACTCTCCGGAAGCAATGGTCCTCTTCGAAAAACCCCGATAAAATATCCCATGTTTTTTTGCTGGAAGTCAGGATGAAAGGTAAAATATCTATCATCGACATAACATTGAACTGATATAAACTCGTTATACAAAGTACGAATCATCATACTCTGAAAAGAGTATGAAGAAAATGTTTTTCGCTCACCTCCATATATACGAGAAGACCACGTGATGTGGGACATGACCATTTGGAATTGGCCGGTCTCTTCTCCCTTTGCTGATTCTTTTTATGAAGGTAACAAAAATGGTAAAGTTGGCTGGACCAATCTTGCTCTCCTTTCGAGAAGGACCACATGACCCTTCTTTCTGAAGATTATATAAACGGATCGCCAGCGAGCTCTTTTATTATAAGAAACCATGCTGCTCAAACTAGAGTATAACTCTACCCTTTTCGTGCACACGGATGTGGATATGGGATTCCTGTACTGGAATGCTAAAGATATCGTCAACCTGTTACCTACGAACAGCAGTGAGACATCCAGTATTCTGAAAGTCTTTTTCCGAGATCAGGACAAGTTTCTTCGGCTCGGAGAATTGTATAATTATTCCAAACAATGGGTCCAGCTCATCAGATTATTCTCACATCAGATGAAGCTGCGTACGTTGCCCAGAAAGCCTTTCACAAAGAATTCCTGTTTCCTTAAATGTGTCGAATCATTATGGAATCTCTTCCAGGAGTCGTGGAGGACGGTGCAACATACATTGTCCTCAAAGACACTGTAGAAGAAGAGAAGTTAAAAACTCCTACCTTCTTCCTCACTCAATTAGGGGTCTATTACCTCCCCGAAATCATCAGACAGCAACAGGAATTAGGTGAGGAGGAATTCTTTCCCGTTGATGAGTAAATAAAGCGGAGAGAGAACCAAAAAAATGGGTGGTGGAAGGAATGAGTGCAATGCGTTCAATTCCTTCCACGACCCATTTTTTGGATCACTCTCTTACCCAATCTTGAAAACACTTTTACGCCCAAATTTGGTAAGGCACTGCAAAAAATATTTTTCTCTGAAAATCGAAAAGTATTCTCGATCCACCCTTTAGTCTTATAGGATAGAATCACAATTTTCGAACAGCCCTGTCAAAGAGTATTCTTTATAGGTCTTAGCTACTAGGATGACTAGGTTGTTGCATCTTCAACAGTTGAACTGAACCGGGATTGCTTAAATAGATAAATCCATTTGAAGTAATTTGTCAACTAAGCTGGGAAATATTTCTCAGAGAACACATGTTTTTTTAAAAAAAGTTTTTGTTAATTTTTATAATGTTTTTAGATATTATAAAATTAGCGTTTTGTTCTAAGAAATCCTATTCTATTCTTGGAAATCTATTCCCTTCTTGGAATTTCCAAGATTCTTAGAAAATAGATTTCCAAGAATAGAATAGGAGTTCTTAAAAGAAAACATTAATTTTATAATGTCTAAAGATATTATAAAAATTAACAAAAAGTTTTTTTTTAATATGTGTTTCAGTTCTTAGCTAAAGATTTCAACCCAGTCAGACTCGGCTTTCCCAATCAGCTCAGCATACAAGTACTCCAACTTTCAGTTTTAGTGTTCAAAATATCTATGTTCTCTTCCTATGTTCATGCAGAATATCACAAAGATGAATTGAATCTGAATGGTTATGAATCATTTTTTATGTTCAATGAGCCTGCCGTTCACAATGATCCCGAATAAAGTCGAAATGAATTCTTTTGCTTTTTATGACCGAGAAAAATCTTTTGATAGGCAAATCTCTCTGTGCTGGCTAAATTTTTTTTAAGAGCGAGTGAGAAGCAAATACTTTTTGGGCGGGGTCAGTGAATAAAACCATTGAAGAGACGATCGTATTTCACCCATCGCAAAAGGTTCCCCGCCAAAACGTTTCTTCAGAAAAATGGAATACCTTTGAGATTCCGACTCAAACCTATCGGGAAGATATATAAATTTTTAAAAGAGGATTTCTATTTTTAAAACCCAAAGGAAGATACGTATTAATTCTAATCTTAAATGGATTATATATGATTTATATACACCCCATATATTTATTTACTTATCCGTTATTCTTAGGCAATTGCTCGTTATGTAAAGTAACTTGAAAGAAATGTATTATTATTTCCTTCTTCTCATCTCTTACAAAACTATATTTTAAAGAAATTTCTCATGCATTCTATAAATTATTTAACTGGAAACCAGGAAACCTGATTCTAGATTTACCAAAACAGTTTATAATTAGTTAGCTGATCGTGGAAATGATTAAAAGATACTCATGTCACGTAAATATTTGTTAAAATGTATTTCCTTCTTCTCATGCTGCTTTAACCACTTTGTTCGGAAACTATCTATTTCAAATGATAAGGGTTTCGGGGAGAGAGGAACAAATGATATTTAACAAACTAATAAAACAACATAGGAATCTCATGTCAGTAAAATCACATCAAAAAGTTAACGAATTTCATCCATTCAAGATTGGAATGAATACGTATGTTTGTAACCTATTTAAGAAATGGTAAGTTCTTTTAGAAATTTATATTTCTTCCCGAAAGGTTTGAGTCGGAATCTCAAAGGTATTCCGTTTTTCTGAAGAAACGTTTTAGCGGGGACCATTTTGCGACGGGTGACAAACGATCATCTCTTGAATATTTCGTTCACTGACCCCCCCGCCAAAAAAATATTTAAATATTTCCTTCTCACTCGCCCTTAAGAAAAAACATTTAGCCAGCACAGAGTGATTTGCCCTTAAAAAGATTTCACTCGGTCATAAAAAACAAAAAAATTCATTTCGACTTTATTTGGGATCATTGTGAACAGCAGGTTCCTTCAAAATAAAAAAAAAGATTCATTACCATTCAGTTTCAATTCATCTTTGTAACATTGTGCATGAAGATAGGAAGAGAACGTAGCTATTTTGAACAATAAAACTGAAAGTTGGAATACTTTTATGCTGAGCTGATTGGGAAAGAAATAGTCGAGTCTGACTGGGTTGAAATTCTTTAGCTAAGAACTGAAACACATATTAAAAAAAAACTTTTTGTTCATTTTTATAATGTTTTTAGACATTATAAAATTAACGTTTCTTCTAAGAACTCCTAATCTATTCTTGGAAATCTATTTTCCAAGAGTCTTGGAAATTCCAAGAATGGAATAGATTTCCAAGAATAGAATAGGAGTTCTTAAAAGAAAACGCTAATTTTATAATGTCTAAAAACATTATAAAAATTAACAGAAGTTTTTTTTTAAATATATGTTCCCTGAAAAATATTTCCCAGCTTGGTTGACAAATTACTTCAAATGAATTTATCTGTTTAAGCAATCCCGATTCAGTTCAACTGTTGAAGATGCAACAACCTAGTCATCCTAGTAGCTAAGACCTATAAAGAATACGCTTTGAGAGGGCTGTTAGAAAATTGTGATTCTATCCTACTAGACGAAAGGGTGGATAGAGAATACTTTTCGACATTCAGAGAAAACTATTTTTTGCAGTGCCTTACAAAATTTGGGTGTAAAAGCGTTTCCAAGATTGGATAAGAGAGTGACCCCAAAAAATGGGTCGTGGAAGGAATTCAATGCATTGCACTCATTTCTTCCACGACCCATTTTTTTGGTTCTATCTCTGCCTTATTTACTCATCAACGGGAGAGAATTCCTCCTCACCTAATTCTTGCTGCTGTCTGCTGATTTCGGGGAGGTGACAGATCCCTAATTGAGTGAGGAAAAAGATGGGAGTTTTTAACATCTCATCTTCCACAGTGTCTTTGAGGACAAGGTATGTTACACCTTCGTCCACGACTCTTGTAAGAGGTTCCATAAACAGATTCGACACATCCAAAGAAACAGGAATTCGTTGTGAAAGGCTTTCTGGGCGACATACGCAGCTTCATCTGACGGGAGAATAAACTTATGAGCTCGACCCCATTGTTTGGAATAATTGTACAATTCTCCGAGCCCAAGAAAGTTGTCCTGATCTGGGAAAAAGACCTGCAGAATAATGGACGTATGACTGCTGTTCGTGGGTAACAGGTTGACGATATCTTTAGCATTCCAGTACACGAATCCTATATCCACATACGCGTGCACGAAAATGGTAGAGTTATGCGCCAGTTTAAGCACCATGGTTTCTTATAATAGAAGAGCTCTCTGACGATCCGTTTATATACTCTTCAGAAAGAAGGGTCATGTGATCCTTCTCGAAAGGAGAGCAAGATTGGTCCACCCAACTTTACCATTTTTGTTACCTTGTAAGGTATTTCTCCCGCCTTCTTCGCATGCCTTCGTGGTGTAGTGGTCTGCATGCTCGACGCGTAACCGAGAGGTCCATTGTTCGATTCCCGGCGAAGGCGTTGCTCATTTTTCATCACTCCTTTCAAATTAACCTAATGTCTGTACACTGGCGCCCGAACTAAAATGGTGGTGGATGATGATTCTGCACAACAGCGATTTGGCGATTGGGTCCCCAAAACCCCAGTCGCCCTTTAAAAGGGGGAGTATGTAAGGTATTTCTCCCGCCTTCTTCGCATGCCTTTGTGGTGTAGTTGTCTGCATGCCCGACGCGTAACCAAGAGGTCCGTGGTTCGATTCCCGGCGAAGGCGTTTTTCATCACTCCTTTCAAATTAACCTAATGTCTCTACAACCTTTATAAAAAAATTCATGAAAACTTACTAAAAGATATAAAGGGAGGTGAGATTGGCCCATTCCAAATGGTCACGTCCCACATTACGTGGTCTTCTCGTATATATAGAGGTGAGAAGAAAACATTTTCTTCATACTCTTTTCAGAGCATTATGATGATTCGTATTATGTATAATTAGTTTATATCATTTCTATGTTATGGCGATGAAGGACGGCTCTTCTGGAATGCAGCAGATATTTTACCTCTCATCCCGACTTCCAGCAAAAAAACACGGGATATTTTATCGGTGTTTTTTGAAGAGGACCATTGCTTTCGGAGTGTGCAAGATATTCACAGTTCTGAGAGAGGAAGAGGAAGTTTTGTCCTCTCCAGCGAAGAAATGCTTCATCTGGCGGATAAGAATCCTAAAAACAATCAAATTCTTGCCTGGGTCTATAGTGTTCTTACCCAGGCACTTGTCCGCGTTGTTCCAAATCGACCTGTGTACCGGCTTCTCTATCCAGATGAAAGAATCCCTTTCGTGACCATCCAGATAAGCGTAAATGTCTCTCAGTTCTGGGTCCATTTTTAATTCGCCAGTTGTTGTTTCCAGGGATTCAATTATTTTCAGTCAGCATCGTACATTTAATTCTATTTCCCTCTTCATCAATTTCGTTGGGTTTGATTGAGTGCCTTTCTAAAAAAAGCTATTGGCTACCCATTTTGGGAAAGAATTGCGCCAACAGCGTAATCCTATGCGTATGCTACAATCTCCAAATTTTGATCTCTTTCCGGTAATTTAAGAAGAGGGGCGTTAATTAAGGCGTATTTCAATTCTACAAACGCTGTCTTCGCCTCCGCTGTCCATACGAACCTAGTCTTTTTTTGCTTAAGCACTAACAAGGATTCAACAATCTTTGCAAAATCTTTAATGAATACTCTACAATAGGAACACATCCCCAGGAAGGATGTTAATTTCTTAGCTTATTCTTTTAAAGTTGTCTATGCCGTTTTTCGAGATTTTATAGCCGAGGTACCTCAATTCCGGCAAATTTGCACTTTTTAGGATTAATTTTGAGACCTACTTCATTTAATAATGCAAAAACGTCCTCTAAATATATAATGTGTTCCTCTAGGGTTTCGCTCGTCACAATAATATCCGAGATAGATGACTGTACTTTTTCCCAAGACTGGTCTTAAAACAATATCCAAAGCTTTTGAAATGTAGCTGGAATTCCGCTTAAGCCAAACGGCATTCTCAAAAATGTATACACGCTTGACGTTTTTCAAAAAGCTGTTTTTTCGACATCCTCGGCTTTTACTGAAATTTGAAAACAGCCTGACGACAATATTTTGTCGACCGAATTTTGCTTATAATTTCATCTATTATCGGGAATGGATATAGAGGGTATTTCGTTATGCTTGCGAACATGCGATGCTCCCCACAGCAGTAAAATATTTAAAACATTCTTGAATAGTCTTGCCATTGTTCAGGAAACTACAAGCAAACAACGAAAAAGCAAGCAAATTAAGAAACTACAAGTTCTCAAATCAACAGAAGAATTCCACAGAAAAGAATCCCTCAACGTGTGGAAGATCCAACTAAGAAAAAATTCAAGGATGAAAGAAAGGTCCCGGCTAGAAACAAGAATCGCTGTGTCATGACAAGGTTTCGCAGTAGACAGCCCCAGGATACATCAAGGAAGTGGCGCACAGAAAGAATACTGCAAACAAGATCACCCGTCGATAAAATGAAGAAGAGGACTGCCGAAGTTGAAGACACAGAGCAAAGTTCGAAACAGCCTAGATTTACAGGCTAGCGTCCTCGAATACCGATGTACAAAGAACCAGTTTGCCGGACAGTAAAAGGAAAAGACAAGACATACCGCCAGTGCATCCTAAAAGACCACTCATCAGGGGTGAAAAAAGGAAAAGCCAATTCCCACCATACTTTTAATGAAGGTTAAAAGCTCAAAAGAGCATATATAATTTGTATCTACTGCTTAAAATTCAGTAGCTAAAGATGTCTACACGAAAAATAACTTTTGAAGTCCTTTCTACCGTTGCTGCCGTCATTGAGCTAACGGACTGTGCTAGTCATACGAAAAATGATGAAGCGCACGTGAATGTGACGGATACTAAAGAAGAAAAGCTGCTGCCAATTTTTTGCCCGAGACCTTATGGATTGTCTTATGGATTATGTCCGAGACCTTTGTCTTATGGATTGAACTGAAAGGACTGTTTGCCAGAAATGGTGTGAAAAATAATCTTCGTAGGAATTTTGACAAGAGGCAAAATAACCCTTATTTCTTACTGTTAACATTATCGCGATAGAGCGCTTGCTCTTCTCACCAAGGAAGAGAGGCAATTCAGCACGTTCAGTGCTATGAAGGACACGCTTCTCAACGTAGTTGTTCGGAGATTAATGGATGAAATCAAAGCAGAACTCATTAAAAAAAGCTTTCCTGAGTTAAATATTACCCAGTTTAGCAAGAAAAAAGAAGGAAACTAGGTCAAGCTACCTGTCTTTTTCTTCTCTTTTAAAAGAAACGACGAGGGCAGAGGAATCTACAAGAAAAAGAATCTACTCGATCTCCGAGTTACGTTCAGACGATAGAGAAGCAATCAAAGCAGTATGATATGCTTTAGGTGTCAAAGATTCGGACACGGGCAGACCTTCTGCAACAACGAACCGACAAAAACATTTAACCTACACATGTAAGCTGCAAAGAAGCAAAACCCAACTTGCGTTCACTGCAAATTGGACCATATTGCACCGTGGAAGTTTTGTGAATATCGTCCGAAAATTCACAAGATACCTGCCGCTAATAACAAAACTCAGGCACCGAAGACTCAAAATTCTGATTGTCTCCCTCCAGTATCTGAAGTTCCAAAGAAAAGTGACTTTGATCAGAAGCCTTATTCAGACGCTTTGAAGAAAGGCCAGCCTAACAGCTCGGATCAAAACTTCAACTTCTCATCTGCAAGTTCATAGAATCTGCGGAGAAATGTAAAACGATTGACTCACTGCAAGAAAAAGTTTTGCTTGCACTGGGAATCGTGGAGCAGATGATTTAACTATATATGTAAATCTATTTTCAACTGACTTTTGACTTCTACAGGTAACTAATATCGACTAGGTAGAGCCTTTCTTAGTACATCAAACTGTTGAAAATCGCGGTGATATGGAAGAAATAATATTCTTTGGTTTCAACACCCTCAGGCGCTATTAATGGATAAGCATCCTAATTTTTTGATGGCATAAGTAGCGAAGTAAGAATTCTCTACATAGCATACGCAGGCAATCGTCTAAATAAGGCAATAATCTAGGCATATAAGCAATTAGTCCGTGAAGCAATTATTGAGCAGGCCTTAGCATTAGCAATCGTAAGGTGCGATCATACTCTCGAATGTCATACAGGCATCTTTTCCATAGAGGTTGCCAAGGTATTTCGCGGTACATTATTGCCAGAAAAGACCAGTTTCATCAACGTCGCAAATTTGTTCTGGAGACAGTTTTTCACTAGTAATGAGTTCAATAGATTCATCAGCAAATAGTTCAGCAGCTTCAGTATCAGTGGAAGCTCCTTCACATGAAATGTTTAATTGACTTTTAATTAATTTAAATTTTTAAATATTATGATGATTTTTAAATTTGGTTAACCAACCTACCGAATGTGTGCACTCAGCTTTTAAGTTCATTTCTTCATGAAATATTTTAGCTTGAGCAACTGGCGCTGCGACGCTGTCTAAACCGTTCATTCATCACTTTGTCATGATCGTCACTTTTGTCATAACGAACAATTTTTCTGTTATTCATTGCAAGTGGGGTGTCGGAATTCACAAAAAAATTCTAAAAGTTCCTTCTTCTTCTTTTTATGTCTCATACAGTTGACTTTACAATGTCATCGCATAATTTTGAGATGGATGCGCCTTCATCCATTTTTTGCAACAATTCAACTTTTTGTTTACTGGATATCGAAACTTGCTTTCTCTTTGTAGATCCTGTTGCAGCTCCAGAATTAGACTCTTTTCGACATAATCGGAAAGTTCAAGATTTAATTTTTATAAAACTGCTGTAATATTAACAGTTTGCAAAAAATAATAAGTTGTATCAAATTAGAAGGTTAAGGTACAGCGTAATCTGCTATATTTACTGAAATTCCTAGAATCAGTAAAGCATATTTTTAGCCTAGCTCAATAGGGTCCGTTATACATTATTGGACATACATGAGATTGACGACGAAAGACAAGTTGTTCCGCTAAATTTTGTCTTGCTTCTATCGCGAACTTAGAGAACTACGCCTAAAGTGTATTAGTTTCATTATTTATTATACCTATGTCTATGTCTTGAACACGCTTAAGGCTAATCTGAGTTCTGAATAAATAAGCTCCCCATATTATACCTATCGAGGGCCGGCGCTACATTCCGCCTGATGCAGTCTCTGAGGTCCTAACTTTTGCTACAAAGCGTCTCCCTAAGTTCCAGTGGCATAGCCAGAATGGGGTAAGGGGGGACATTTGTCCAGAGCGCCATGTCCAGGCGAAGTCAAATTGATGCTACGAAATTTTAATGAAATGTTTTCGGCTCTTCGCACACAGAAAGGAGCGCAAAATCTTCAATTATCCCCGGGAGATCAAACCCTAGCTACACCACTGCTAAGTTCTAAAATTTTTTGCCGCCCTAGACTTTAGTCCCAGTACTTTCCCTAAATTATAAAAATTTTATTATCCTTAATTTTGCCGTTCGGTGCTTGTCTAAATTCCGAAAATGTTTTCTTCCCTAAATTCTGCCGTCTAGGATTTATGTGAATAACATATTCTGTTGTTCTTAATTAAAAAAATAAATAATTGTTATTCTTAATTCAAATAGCAATAATTGTAATCTTTTGGCCTTTTTAGTTTCATTAAAAAATTTATTTTTAGTTTATGAAAAGAAATTTTTGTTAAATTTTTCCTTCGCCGACATTTCTTAGCACATTTAACATAAATCTGCAAACATCGCCAAGCGTAACGTCAGCATAGAACGTTTCTATACTCTTTGTTATTCAATTAATACTATAAAAAAATTAGACATCGCTACGTGAATCATTACTCGGTTGTCATGTGTTGATAATCATGAGATGATAAAAGTAAAATATAATGAATAATGATCCGCCAGTTTGCCGTCAGGGATATAAAATGCAGTAGGTGTAAAATCAATGATGTTCCCATGTAGAATGTTTCGGTTTGAGATGTATACCAAGCAGAATTTGGCTTCGTTAGCCAAGTAATTTGGCTAACGAAGCCAAATTACTGATCTAACAAATTTATGATAAATGATTCTTTCTTCAATAAAGAGGTATTTTATTTAATGCCTAAGTGAAATTAAGGATCGGGACTCTCCACATGTTTTATTATGGAGAAAATCAAATGCGCATGCGTAAAGCATGACCCCCCGCCCCCAAAAAAAAGATGTTTGTGGCTTTGAGGTCCGAATTTTAAATCATTCCAGACATCGGACGTCCGGATCTCGGACTTTGTACTATATAATTATTTTATTTTGGATATATTGTTAATGTTTATGTCAGAACAGTCCAGCTATTTTGCAATTGTAAGCCTGTTCTTTTCTTAATTGCAATATGTGAGGAAAAGTATAAAGTAAAATTATGCAAAGTGGCATGCACATATTTCCTATAAACAGAATTATTTTTCCTTTGGATGTATTGCCATGTTTATGTCAGGACAATCTAGCTATTTTGTAGTCATAAGCCACAGTCTTTTACTTAAAATCTACTGGTATGTGGGAAAAGTATAAAATTAAGTAATGAATGGGTGGTCAACTCCATCGACGACACCATGTTTTTGACTCTTTGGGAGTTATCGATCATATATTAAGTGCAATGAATACTGCATTAATAATTTCGTATACGAAAAATTGTATTGTATTATGAACTTTGAACTATAAAAGACTCCCTTTTTGAATTATCTTAGTTAACTGTTAGTCAATAATATAAACTCTTTCATGCAGATGAATCATTATTCAATAACTATTTGACATGATGAATTAACAATAATTGAAATTATTAATTCATCTTGTCAACTTTGTCTAGAATACCATAATGACCTTTTTGAAGTTTTTGAACGCTTATTTTTTTATGTTATTTGCATAACTTAGTGTGCAGATGAATGCCCGCATCCAAAATCAGAATTAACTGGTTTTTGATACTTTACCGTAGTTAGTTTCCGTAGTTACTAGTGCACTGTCATTCCATTGAACTACTGCGAATGCCATGCTCCTCATGAAATGTGGTGCCATATTTCCAAACGGCGTCCAATCACATCCAACACATGTTCGATTAGTGAGAGGTCAGGAAAGTACGGTGGCCACGGAAGCATCTGTATACCTTGCAGAACATGTTGGCAGATGCGAGCACTGTGTGGTCAGGCGTTATCCTGCTAAAAAATTGCATTAGGCAGCCCCTGAAGGTAGGGGACTGCTACCGGCCGCAGTACATTATCCAAGTATCATTGGGCCGTCATAGTGCCCTGAATACGAGCTAGAGGTGACCTGGAATCGTAGGCAGTAGCGCCCCAAACTATTGTACCACGTTGTCCCAAGGTGGGGCATTCCACTGTTACTGTCGGATTAGATCTGCCTCCACGTCGACGCCACACACGTATGCGGCGACTGTCACTGAATAAACAGAAATGTGACTCATCTGAGAACACGACGTTTCGCCATTCTGTTATTCACATCTCTCCAGTCCGGCACCATTCTAAACGTTGGCGTCTATGCTGTGGGGTCAATGGCAGTCTTCTTCACCGACACCGTGAATGCAGGCCACGTTTAACCAATCGACGTGAAATGGTTCTCATCGACACGGGAACATCCAGGGTGTCTTGCACGTGCTGCAGAATCGCGGTACAAGTGACTTCCGGGACCGCCACGGCTTGTCGGCGGATGCGTCGATCCACGCGTGCTGACGTCACTCTGGCTGCACCATGGACCTTATAAGAAATAGACCAACCCAAACGGGTTTTCTCCTTCGTCTGGCGCACTCACGGCTGTCCTCTTGATCACATCCGGAGGAGTAGGGACGATTATAGAAATTTAACATTCGTTGGCTATTGCAGCGTGTATAATTGTCGAGAAAAAGCTGGTTGTAGCTCCTCATTTCACAAATTAGAATTTTTACGTATTTTTATTTTTGAAATTGAGATTGATTTTAAAAATCTAGCATATTTATCAAACATAATTAACGTCCAAATAATTATAAAGCTGTTGAATGCTTTCAGGCTTCTATATTTTTTTTAGCTTTTCCTATGCTATAAAGAAATTTGTAACTACTACTTCTAGAAAATAGTATTTTAAATCTGAACTAATAGAAAATTTCAAACAAACAATTTTCTCTTAAATTTTTGTGTGTTTACTGGTGTAAATAAGTAAAAAATACTAAAATACCTAAAAATGAATTTTTGGAAGTTTTTGTTTAAAATTCTAAATTAAGCTGCTTTTAAAAAATTGTAAGTGAATATCATAGCATAATTTTTATAAAAGAGTTTTATTTCAATTATAATAGCGATTTTAACACCTTAATAATTGTTATGCATTTATTCTAATGTTAAAATAGTATTTAACTGTAATAATTAATTGTGCTAATATTTTATAGTGATTATTTTTAAAATTTATTTCTAGTTCTGCATAAGACTTTTTTAGCCCATAAAGGCTAT
>KK118278.1:808-12433 GCA_000611955.2 Stegodyphus mimosarum | reverse complement strand
TTTGAAGATTGTTGCCACTAAATATTATTGCCTGTATTATACCTAAAGAAATTAAATAATAAATAATTAATTAATAAGAATTATCATGAATACATGTATGTTTCTCGCACTGTGAAAAAACGACGGTATCTAAAGACATAAAATTTTGAATAACGCAATCCTCCACCCAAACATAGACACCTGGAAGGCCGAATTTCGAATTTGCTATAATCCATTTCATATTTTGTAGAACTTTAACGAATTTTCAATTAACAAACTCAATGAGTTTAAAGTGAGCAATGACAACACTATACGGAAAATAACATTTTTATCTCCAGCGCGGAAATTCTAAAAATATGTTGTATTCAAATATTTTGCGATATTGCCGTTGAATTGAATTTTATGTGGTTTACGTGCGAAGAACATGATATTCAATAAATAAAGCTAACACATGAAACGTTAAAAAAGTCCCTTTGGGCGTAGTATAAAATCTGAGAGCTTCCAGATTTTACTTTATTTTATTTTTTGAATTGCACTCAGAGAAGTTCATGCTCCGAATTTTATGAATTATTAAAATAAATAATCATCTTGTAATGTTAATAATTAATTATCATATAATCAAATAGATGATCATCTTGGAATGTTATAATAATTTTAGAATCCACTGGCTGAAAATACTCATAATTTTTTTAAATGTTATCAGATATTTTACCTTATTTGTTTTAAAGCATCATGTACTGTCAATCATGTTTAATTTTACTGTACTTGCACGCAAAGGTAAGTTAATATATTTTGTGCTTAAAGTTTTTACCGTTTTTACCGAAGTAAACATGTTTATACAAGAATTATGCATGAAAATAATGCGCAAAATGCAGTAAAAAGTGTTTTAATGAGATATATTATTTTTACTTGAAAAAAGTGACTTTCATAATCTCATCAATATACAACGTATCGCATTTAATAATTAAAAACAGTTATGTCGTACAAACGCCATAGGTCTCAATGTTAAAGTAAACCAGATCGTCCCTACTCCTTCTTGCGGACATGTGGGGGACGCGCGCTCCGCCCACTGGGTTAGTCTATCTCTTATAAGGTCCATGGGCTGCACCTGCAGCCCTATTGTAGGGGAAGGCGTGGTGAGGAAAGGTCGTCTGCCGGCGCCGCTCTCTGCGAGGATTCTAACCTTACAGTCACGTGACCTGCATTCGCTGCTGTTTGATGATCGTCTGCTCTTTTGACCTCAGAAGATTTGCCGCCATTAATTGCTTATCATTTATTGGTTGGATTTTGATCCTCGGATCGTTTTATTGGTTGGATTTTATACCTCACATAGTTACCCTCTAGCTTCCGCTGTCAGGTGGAAGTCAAGGGCCTTGTGAGGTTCCAACGGCTCATCCGTCTGCCAGAACACCTTCGTGTGGGTCTGGTTCCGGGGCGCCTTTTTCCATCCACAAAGGTTTTGGATTTGCACAGGCTCCATTTTTGGATAGGCTTTCTCTTTTGGATTCGGAAACATGGATACGCTTTTGAAAACTTTTGCAGCTACCGTCGAGGAGCTCAAAAATAAAAAGCAAGATGGATCTATTTCGGTTAAAGAAGAACGTGAATTGGATTTATTACAAAAAGTGTATGAAGCCTTAATAACTGCTGAAAAAGAAATAGAAACATCTATTGAACAAAATCAAGATGAAAATTCTTCTTTACCTACAGAGAATGAATGGAAAATTGTTGAACCAAAAAACTGAAAAGTTCACCAAGTAAAGTGAATACAGAAAATTCAAAAGAAATCCCACTGGTTCAAGATACGGATAGTTCCGAAGAAGAACATCGCCCTAGAGGTGACAGAACTGTAGGAAAAAGGAAAAAAGGTTTTTGTTACTCCATGAGTGCTGCACAGTCAAAAATTGCAGCTACTTCACTCAACCAACACCAAGAACAAATGGATATTAATACGACTGACCCTAACGAAGTTTCTACTGATGAAATCAATCAAGAAAATCAAACTAAAAAAGGTAAGGCACCCCCAGCCATATATATTAATGATAAATTATACACTTGGTCAAAACTTAAATCATTATTCATTGAACATGATTTATCTGATAAAACCGACTATACTGCTTATAAGCAAAAGTATGGCTTCAAAATTAAAGTATAAAGCATAGATACACATAGAAAAATGACTCGTATCTTAAATTCAAAAGAAGTTAAATATCATTCCTTCTTACTACCTGAAGGAAAGAATCACAAAGTGGTAATTCGTCACTTACCTATAGATACTGATATAGAAGAGATCAAAGATGATCTGATAAGCAAAAACTACAGTGTAATAAATGTTACTCAACATACTAAAAGATACAAAGGGGAAATTAAAAAATATCCCCTTTTTCTCATCACTCTTCCCAAAACTGAAATATCCAAGGAAATTTCAACTGAAAGGAAAATTGCCGGATTACACATCAAGGTAGAGCCATACAAAGGACGCACTGGCCCAGTCCAGTGCTTCAGATGCCAACGCTTCCATCATTCACAAGCTGCTTGTCATAAAGACTTCAAGTGCGTGAAATGCGGAGAAGGACATGACTCCAGAACACGTAAAAAGATAAGAACGCACCAGCTAAGTGCGCAAACTGCGAACGTGAACACACAGCCTCATTTAGGGGTTGTGAAAAATTCCCCAAGCTTCAAAGGAAAGAAGATGTCAAGTCTTATGCTGACAGATTTGTAATTAACAAATCCTTTGCTGAAGCTCTTAAAACATCAAATGGAGCTACTCCCAGCTTTATCACAGAAGCCAAAAAGATTTTGATGATCTATTCTTATGCTGACAGATTTGTAATTAACAAATCCTTTGCTGAAGCTCTTAAAACATCAAATGGAGCTACTCCCAGCTTTATCACAGAAGCCAAAAAGATTTTTGATGATCTAAATACTCTTGTAAATTTCTTAAAAAGCTCAGGCATACAACTACTTGCTCAAAACATCAGAAAACAAGACAATCCAAATACGTCAGATGCTTCCCCATTAAATCAGCAAATTCAATAATATGGACTCTCCTCTCAAAATTTGTTATTGGAATGCTGATGGCATTCAAAACAAGCTTGAAGAATTTACAAATTTTTTAATTGAATACTCAATTGATATCGGCATGGTATCAGAGACTCATCTCATACCAGCAGATAGACTGTATGTACCAAATTACCACACCTATCGTGGAGACAGACTTTCACAACGTCGCGGTGGCACAGCCATTCTTGTTAAGAATTCCTTACAGTCCTGTATTGTCTCTTCTAACCACTCCTCAGGTTTTGAGAGTGTTACAGTAGCGGTCACTTTACCTCAAAACGACACCATCCACTTTACTGCAATCTACAATCCTCCTCAACACAGACTCTCAAACGAGATGCTCACTGGACTTTTTCCTGAAAACTAGCAAGTAATCATTGCTGGGGACTTTAACTCTAAGCACATCGGCTGGGGTTGTCGACGCACCAACGTCAATGGTCGCATTTTATACAATTATATCTGCAACCACCCTGTTTATCTTCATCTTATTACCTTCTGAAGCTACATTTAGACCAGCAAATCCCAGAATCTCAGATATCTTGGACATCATGCTTTCCAATATTTCTATCCCCATGTCCCTTGAAGTCAAAGCAGAACTCACTTCCGATCATGTTCCTGTAATTGCTGACATAGGAGTCATTAAAGAGGACCCACCGATTATCAGACATAATACGGACTGGATTTCCTTCTATAATATCCTGGTCAAGCATCCTCCTAAAATTACTTTCCTTTCTACTAAGCAAGATGTTGATCAAGCCATTCAGTGCCTTACTGACACCACCCTAAAAGCCTTCAGAGATGCTACTACCACCACTCAGCTTACAAGCAAGAACTATATTCTTCCTCACAGTATCAGAGAAATTATTCGTGAACGAAACAGGCTTCTCAAACTCTGGCATATGAATTGGGATCCAGAACTTAAAAGAGAAATTAACTCCCTCAACAGAAGAATCAAAAGGCTCATCATGGAATTTAAACAAGAAACAAGAGATGAATTTATCTCAAAGCTTAATATAAATGATGGCTCCCTTTGGAAATACCTTCAAAATTTCAAAAGATCTAGTATTAACAACAAACCTATTTATTCAAACAATAAAGTTGCCTACTCACTTACGGACAAAGTTGAAATCTTCGCTGAATATTTGGAAAATCAATTTACTCCTAATACAGAACCCATGAATCATACCTTCAAAAATGTCTTGGAAAACTACGTGGACTCATGGCTGAAAATCCCTAGTGTTAATAATCTGATCAGGCTTACTACTCCAATCGAGATCACTAACATTTTCAGAAAACTTAATATCAAGAAGGCTCCAGGTATTGATCAAATTACAAATAAAATGCTCAGAAACCTCCCTAAGAACATCATCTGCAAACTGACCAGCATTATAAATGCCTGTTTCACTCAAAATTACTTTCCAGATTCATCGAAACAAGCCAAAATCTTTCTCCTGCCCAAGCATGGAAAAGACTCTTCCAAACCAGATGGCTGCAGACCTATAAGTCTGCTTTCGTGCTTAGGCAAAATTTACGAGCGGCTTATTCTCACAAGATTAGAACCCTATCTTCCTCTTCTTCCTGATGAGCAATACGGTTTCCGGAAAAATCTTAGTACTACAAGACAACTCGTGCGCCTCGTCGAATTTATTGGAGCTGCTTTTCATAACAATCAAAGTGTTGCGCTCCTTATGCTAGACGTAGCAAAAGCTTTTGACCCCGTCTGGCATAAGGGGCTCATCTTCAAACTTACCAACTTGGGTCTCCAACGAGAGCTGATTCTCCTTATTTACTCATTCCTCCAGCATCGTACTTTTTACGTTATTCAAGGTAACGAAAAATCCAATATCAAGCCCATCAGGTCAAGCGTCCCTCAAGGAAGTATTTTAGGACCTATTCTCTATTTATTTTACATCTCAGACTTCCCTAAACCAAAACTTAATCATTATTCTCTTCTTGCCTGCTACGCCGACGACACAGCAATTGCTATTAAATCCATCTAAGCGAAACAAGCCATTGCCAAGATGCAACAATATCTTTATTCAGTTGAAGACTGGTGCACAAATTGGAGAGTCAAAATTAACGCCACCAAGTCGCAACTACTTATCCTCAGTAAATCTAAAAAGCTCAATAACCTTCAAGATCTTCTTTTGTTTCAAGAACCGGTTCCTATTGTTTCTAAAGCTAAATATCTTGGCATCATTCTTAATAGAAAGCTTACCTGGTCTGATCATATACAAAGCGTCAAGAACAAGGCATTAGGCATCATGATCAGATTCCTACCTGTTATTGGAAAATATTCTAATCTCAGCTTACGCACCAAAAGACATATCTCTACTTCCTGTATTAGGCCAATTCTTTGTTACGCTTCTCCTGCCTGGAACACAGCTACCTGTAAACAACTTTATCACCTGCAAATCGCTTTATTTATTTTATCACCTGCAAATTAGCTGCTCACACAATCATAGATGGAGTCTGACAAGAGCATACAAGACAACTCCTCGTTTGGTAGTTGCTTAACTTTCTTTCTCATTTGTATATAATTGTTTTATTTCTTATTTTCTAGTATCCTGCTTAAATTTTGTAACTCTATTATTTGCATATCCTTTGTATTTGTACCTGTGTAATTATATCTTTTTACATATCAATTATTTGAGATTTAGTAGCACCTTTTGAACTATTATTCGTATGTTGTCAACATTTTCATGTCACTTTTATGCTCTCGTTACAGTGCCAGATGAATTGCTTGCTCCGCAAATCAGGTCTTGTCGTATCTTTTCTCTTTTGCGATGTCCTAAGCCTCCTTTTCTTTTCTTCTTCTGCCTCCGATTTCTCTTCCGAGATACACCCACGTCCGGATTCTCTTATGTCATGCGCCCTAGGGCTTTATTTCAAGAACCGGCATCGCTGCCTAGGCAGTAGCCCGGTATAGCAGGTATCCAGGATCCAGGCACCCCTATTCGGAGTGGGGACGTTGACTGAGTAGGATCGTCGGATATTGCTCCTACCACGCTTATCTTGTACGGCAAGTACGCCCTGTCGGATAGACGAGGCTACAGTGTGCGACCACGTTCTCAGCGTAATCCGATTCAATCAGCATTTTTTAAAGCTCATCGTTGGTTGGTATTAATTTAGAAACGCTTGGATGCTTTTATGCTTTATTATATGAAATTATTATTATTACTTTTAGTAATTATCGCGATTGTCTTGCCAAACAGCCTGATTGCGGGTTTTGTATTTTTATGCCATTTTAAGAGTAATTAACGGATTAATTACCTCGAATTAATTTAAATATTCGCTAAATTATTTTTAGCGTGACTTATTGGATTGTTAACACACGTAGTTACCTCCAAGCTCTCGCTTTAGGTGTTTGTCAGGGGCCTCGTGTGTTTCCGCCTACACATCCGTCTGTGGAGAAGGCTGTCGAGTCAGGCTCCATTCCGGGGACTTTGCTTTTCTTTTTTTGGGCGCAGGATTTTTGACTACATTAATGCGTAATGGAGAGGCTCATGGAAATATACAAAGCGCAGATTTGCGAATTGCAGAGTATTAAAGAAACTAAAGGTGAGTTGTCAGACATTTAATGTAAATTTTATGCATTTCTATTAAGCTCATTAGATATAGTCAATGCTCTCAATGATGAAAATAGAACAAATGACAATGATATAAATCACGGAAAGGAACAAATTGCCGCGTGCACCTCAAGAGAGGATAATGATAGGGGCAGAAGCCCAATACAAATTAGCGACGTAAGTACCGAAAGTGACACTAATGTCAAAACATTGGATAATAACACTAGCTTCCGAGCACGAGATACCAGTAAGATATGGAGATAAAACTGTTAGGACCAAAAATAATTCCAGATTAGGAATAAAAAAGGTCAGGTTAAACACTCACACGCTGGTTATATAGCCGGTTACCATACAGGCAAATAGCAAAAATTCGGATAAAACCGACACTAATTCCAAACCTCAGATAACAGATACTTTACCTGAAAATGATAAAATGGATACAACAAACACTGAAACGCAGGAATTAAATACTAGTAATGAAAATACCAATAGTACTGATAATCAAACCCAACAATCTGAAACTTCCAAAAGTAATAAACTCCCACCCATCATTTTAAAAGAAACAAAAATGTCATGGAGTAAAATAAAAGCCATTTTTCATGGACAAAAATTCGAATTCATAGGAAACCGCATTTGTGATGGCATTAATATCACAACAAGCAGCGCAGACAGTTACAGGGGAATAGTCAGGATATTAAAAGAGTTGGATATAGAACACCACTCATATATATTACCCCGGGATAAAAACCTTTAAGTGGTAATTAATAGTTTGTTACTTACTACTGAAATAGATGAGATTAGAGAGGAGTTAGAACCCTCAATTACACAATAACGGACATAAAGCAAATGTCACGTAGGAGAGGTGGAGAAGTAGCAAAATTATCACTGTTCCTAGTTACCCTCCCGAAGAATGATAACTCAAAGCAAATTTATCATGAAAAATTTCTTTGCGACCTGGTCGTTAAAGTTGTGGAGTATAAAGGTAAACAGGGCCCGATACAATGTTATCGATGCCAAGGATTTAATCATACACAGGCGGGTTGGAACTACGAGCCCAAATGTGTCCGTTGCGGCCAAAATCACCTTATTGCAAACTGTCCGGATAAAGTTAATAAAGAAAAAACCTCTATGTTGCGCGAACTGTGGTGGAAATCACACTTCAAGTTTCAAAGGTTGCGACAAGTTCCCTAAGGTCAAGCAAACACAGACTAAAGTATTTTCAAGCAGATTAGTCGAAGGGAAGTCATATGCAGCAGCTCTTTCTTTTGGAATTTACTCAGATACTATCAATGAGGCAAAGAAAGTCTTTCATGAATTGGCCGAACTTATCACGGTCATTAAAAGTGCTGGTTTCCTCCAGTTGACGCAACATGTTAGAGAGCTCAGTAAAAACTCAGATAAAACCCAAATAACAACGGATACTGGGTCTACACACACCAAATAAAGCCCCAGTACAAATAATGACTTGGAATGCGTTCTGCGTTCATAACAAAATCCAGGAATTTAAATCTTTTCTACAAATACATGACATAGATATAGCCCTCGTTACAGAGATCTTTGCCAGCCCTTGTCATAGCATAAAAATAGCAAACTACAATTGTTTTCGTTGCGAAAGATTGAGTCACAGAGGTGGGGGGGTAGCAATCTACGTCAAAAATACCCTGCAGGCCTGCTTAATAAAAACTGATCGTAATAATAGTTATGAAGCCGTTACTGTTTCTATTCTCCTGCCCCATTACGGGCTCATTTATTTTGTATCACTATACAACTCACCACAGTACAGCATTCACAATGATATGATGAATGAACTTATTCCCAATGATAAAAATGTCATTTTGGTTGGTGACCTCAATGCTAAGCATACTGAGTGGGGTTGTCGTCGTACCAATCGTAATGGTGAGGCACTATTAAATTATATCAACAACTTTCCGGTATACTTCCATGTACCCACCGAGTACACTTACTTGCCGGCAAATGGCAGAAGAGGCGATACATTGGATATGCTCACCACAAATACTGTAATTCCTGTGTATCTTCAAGTCAAAATCGACCTTACATCGGACTACGTGCCGCTTTTAGCGACGCTAGGCACGACCAAAATTATTGACAATAGAAACAGAATTATTGATAATAGAAATAGAAGAATTACCAACTGGACAAGTTTTAAAGATAAACTACTGCAAGCGCCGTTAAAGTTTGACAGCCTGAAAACTACGATTGATATAGATATTGCGATAGATAAATTAAATCAAAATATCTTGAATGCCTATAATGATGCATCTAAATTAATCCCTTTTGATCAGCACTCTGAAAAATTACCGACTAGCATTAGAAATAAAATAAGAGAACGGTATAAACTCCGTAAAAGATTTAATATCACCTGGGATCCCAGAATAAAAAAAAATTAAACAAAATCAGCGCAGAAATCAAAAGAGATATTCGAGAGCACAGCACGGCCAAATGGAATGACAAAATTGAAAGTCTAAATGATCAAAGCAGCTCCTTCTGGGCCCTTGCCAAAAATATGAAAAGGAAAAGTACATGCAACAAGTCACTTTATGGCAATCATAAAATTGCCCTGACAAACAAAGAAAAGGCTGACTTAATGATGAATTTCTTTGAAGCACAATTTTCACCTAATTTAGAACCAAATGATCCTGCCTTCTCATATGATGTAAATGACTTCATTCATGAGTACATAAGTGGGCCAAATGTGAAAAACAAAACCGACTTTACTTCACCAAAAGAAGTTCATAATATTATTAGAAGACTTGAAAACCGTAAGGCCCCGGGATAGGACCAAATAACAAATTTCGCCATTAAAAATCTTCCGTTGCCAGTTATTCGCAAATTCACTGGAATACTGAATGCATGCCTGGAAAACAATTATTTCCCGACAAGGTGGAAAACGGCAAAAATTATCCTCATCCCTAAGCCAGCAAGGATACTACTAAACCAGAGGGCTTTCGGCCCATCAGTCTTCTTCCCGGTTTCGGGAAAATATATGAACGTGTCATCATTAATAGGCTAGAACTGCATATGGATAAACTACCCCCAGAGCAGTTCGGTTTCAGGAAAAAATTAAGCACGACCAAGCAACTTATTAGATTAACAGAGTATGTAGGTGCTGCCCTACACAACAATCAGAAGGTTGCCTTACTCATGCTAGACGTGGCGAAAGCCTTCGACCGCGTCTGGCATGAGGGGCTACTCTTCAAACTTATCTCTTTGAATTTTAACAGAGATCTACTCATTAATTCTTTTATAAGAAACAGGACCTTTTTTATTAGCATTTGGAACGACAAATCCGAAATTGGCAGATTAAGAGCAGGTGTAGCCCAAGGGTCTATACTTGGGCCCATACTCTACATATTCTATGTGGCGGATTTTCCCAAGATCTACAAGGACCAAAGCTCATTCCTTGGCTGCTTTGCCGATGATACGCTCATAGCCAGTAAATCATTCCAGGCTGCGCATGCAGTCAGCAAACTCCAAGATGTTATACCGGCAATAGAGCATTGGTGCTGCAAATGGCGCATTTCAATAAATGCGGCGAAGTCCCAATTACAAAAAAAAATCAGGAAGACTAGAAAAATTGAATTAAAGATCTTCAACACGGAGGTACCATTAGTGAGCAAGGCCACGTACTTAGGAGTAGTCTTCAATCAGAAGTTTACATGGAAGGACCACGTTACAAAGGCGCGCAGTAAGGCTTTAACAGCAATAACCAATCTTATCCCACTGTTAGGCAGGTATTCTAAGCTCGATCTTGTCAGGAACAGATTGATTTATACCGCCTTCATCAGGCCCATATTCTCCTATGCCTCACCCGCCTGGGCGACTGTCACCAGTAAAGAACTAAAGAAGTTACTGGTTATGCAAAATAAATGCTTAAGGTTAATTACCAAAGCACATTATTATGTGGCAAACGCACTCTTAAGAGTACTCTTAACTCTCTGAAGCTCGAAAATGTTGAAGAATATCTCCACAGGATGAATAGCAACTTCTTTGATAAGGCAATTAATTGTGAACACGTGCAACACTCCAATGTTTTTGCATATACTCCGTTATGGGAAGATTGTAAAATCAGGGCTTATGCTGCCCATCTCACCCGTGACTCGTACTTTCCAACGTAAACATATTATCGCTCTTATGCACCTACTAATTTCGAATTAATACGTTATCAAATAACTGCTCTAATAGCATTAGATTCCCACACTCAAAATTATTAGATTACAATAAAAACTATTCTAATAGCATTCCCTCCCGTCATGTAACTGTAACTACCAAGTAATTTATATCACAGTACTTTCCCTCAAGCGGGGGAGGGCGCTGTGATCACGAACGATAGAGACAGCAGCTTGGCCAGCTCCCACATTTTTATGTGTGTTTTCCGGGAAAATGCCTTAATTAATCAAATAAATTTTTAAAAATTTTCTCCGAAGTGTCTCGCCCTCAAATGTGACAGTTTTTCTGTGCAAAAGGGGTCTCATTTTCCTCGCTGTTCATTCTTCTGCAATCCGAAGGAAAACAGGAGCTTTCAGATAAGTAGCCTTATTTTCTCTAAACTAAATCAAATATATATTATTAGAGTGCCTTCAAATTCATTTATTTATTATGGTTGTAGGCCTCTGATATTAAATAATAGTTAGAAATTGCTTTATATTATATGCTTGTTTTTACTGTAACCTGTAGTGACGCTACCCTTATCAGTAGACGCCGTCTGTCAGCACTCCCCATCTGGGCCCCTTTGAGGAATTTCTCCAGACGGGGCAAGGGGATCTTGGGCATCGATAAATGTAAAAGGTTGCAATTTTACTGTTTTCAATTGCATTTTTTTTCTTTCAGTTCGCAAATAAAGAATACAATAAGATTAATTTATATTTCCTTGAATACAGCTCTTAGAGTTATGAGCATATACTAATAAAGTGTGCCTCAACTTGTTAGACTAGTACAAATATATAGTAAACTATGATGGTTAAATTATTAAATAAATATAATATTTAAAAAAAAA
>KK118276.1:246981-259221 GCA_000611955.2 Stegodyphus mimosarum | reverse complement strand
GGGGTCCACTCCCGGATTTCCGAGTTGTCCGACACTCGTCCGTCCACTGCTTCCAAACGCGCATCACTGTGCTGCTGTTACGCTGCACACGAGAGGCTACTGCACGATACGACAATCCAGCTTCACGAAGGCCGATGATTCTCCCTCGTTCAAACTCTGTAAGTTGTTCAAATCTCGCTCTCTTTCGTCGACGAGGCATAAGTACAGATTGAGTTAACGTTTACCACTAGCAGATAACCACCGATAACCATACACGCCTCACTACAGCCGTCTATTTATTCGGATCCATCAGCCGTTCAGAGGGCGCTGCTCAGCATACGCATGCGCTACGGATTTGCAATTCGAATCATTTGCATATCAGGCGCTACTTTGCATTTCCTGAAAATTTCAGCTCACTCGCGTAAGTCCTTCATGGTGTTGCAATTTTCACAAACGTGAGTGTATATCAATGAACAGCCGTATTTCTGCTTGTCGTTTCATAGTTCTGTTGAAATTACACTGTCTTGCCCATAATTCTGCCAATCTTCTCTTCTCTTTTTATGTCTCTCTCACATAAATGCCAAACATTTATAGTTTTTCCACTAAACGCTGATTCAGCTTAGCATTGGACTGCTGCAAAGGTTGGATTTTAAAATATTCTGTTCATTTACTCTGCCAAACTGGGAATACATTTCTGTTTTATTTTCATGCTCATATTTTATTCCAATCTGTGCTTTTGCAAAGGTACAATGTTAATTTTTTAAATTTTTCAAGATCTTGTTTGCGATTTTGCCAAACTGGGGATATTTTTCATTGCTGAAATGACAGCAATATTGGTCTCTTTACCCCTTTGATACTCGTATTCCTGCAAAATTAGGTTTATTCGTAGTTTTAGGTGGGATAGAATTGACTTTATAGAATAGTTTCTGATTTTAATAAATAGCATAGTGTGTAGATCTTCTCACATAATAAAATCTTTACATGCAAATATAAGAATTCACAAATTAATACCAATTTAATGTAATAGAAATTAAGATACATTTAATTCTTTTTTTTTTTCTGAAGCGATTAAGAGGTGCTATTGCGATTGTTTTATGTCTGTTTAATCTTTTGCAAAAGGAAGTTTTACTATTTAAAAATGTGAGTTATTTCTAACCAATCAAAATATAAGCTAAATTATATTTCTTCGTACACCATTTTGTTAGTGATAGATATGGCAGGATATTAAATGATAGAGTATCTAACATGCAGTTTATTCTTTGTTTGGCTTGAGTTATCTGCAAATCGTTAACTTCTCTCATGCTGCAAACAAAACACAAAGATTTAATTCAAGTTCTGTGTTTTTTTCGTTGTTAACTGTGCAGTATAATTTACTGTCCAGGACGATAAATATTTCCGATAAGGTTACCTTCTTTTAAAAATTCATTATATTAGAGCTTCACAGGAAACGTCTTGCCAAACAGAAAAAAAAAGATATATCTGCAAAGCTGAGGCTTTAAAATTTCCTTAAATATTCTTACTATTAAAACTTTTGCGTTTTATGTAATCTAAAAATTACTTTTTTGAATAATTTTAACTCGCTTGTTTAATTTTATTCATGAAGCCATCTAAGTTTTCAAGACATCCATTTTTAATTCAAATAATATATAGAGGGCTTGTAAGGTTTATCTTAAGTTTATTAACAGTTATTTTAAGTTTTGTAGCTTTCCTATGTTACTCTAATTTCAGCTTACAATATCCGGCCGGAATAGAAATTCAGAAACGCAGTTAATGCAAATGAGAAAGAGTACTATTTAAGTCGTGACTTCACCGACTTCGAGATAGAGAGAGAGTCTGACTCCTTGACTAGTGCGCGTTTGCCTATTGGCTACGTCTCTCTTAGCTATTGCTGCGCTCGGCCATACCTTGGGCCCATGCTTGGCTTCGCTGATTTAATTAATACTTAGCGGCCAACTAATTAGATCTCTGATAGCTTCGGCTATACCTTTCAAATAGCTTAGTTAAGCTAGCTTTAGTTTAGCCCGAGTGGAGGTTTTGTGTAAAGTTCCAAGTAAGAACTGATTGTAAATATACTGAAAAATAAAGGGTTGTAAACCTTCTTTAAGTCTTACGTGTTCTGTTCACACACTTAAGCGATTATTCGCTCGTTAGTGTACATGGGATTCTAAGTTAGAACTTTAGAATTAAACAGTAAAACCCCATAGGCTATATGGTACTTTAATCCCTTTTGGAATTATTTTATATAAACTTTATGTGCCTGTGCATCAACTCAGCAAAGAAGTTGGAATTAAATATTTATATTACATTCATAGATATTTTAATATAAATATTAATATGCTTTTAAAGTAAGTAATAAACCTAAATAAGAATTTCAGTTTAAATTCTTAGTAAATTTAGTAATCCTAGTAAAATTAGTAATTTTTCTAAAACTAAACTGAAAATTTTGATTTGTGTTAATAACTGTGTATGCAAACTGCTCCAGATTTCTTTTTATTGTTTAAAAATGTTGTAATATTAAAAATGCAGTCTTCCAGCCTGTTACATTTTAAAAATATGCTGCTATAAACTGCTACAGTTTTAAACATTGGCTACTCCCTTTACTTTACTAATAATGCTTTCTACAGTCGTATCACTTGATTTCAAATACTTCCACAGGTCATTTACATGCGGGGAATTTACATGATATAGGAAACAATGATAATCTGGGGTTTGATAGGCGAATATACAAAAGCAGTTAATCAGCATAGTCAAGATTCCACTGATTACAAAAATACATGTATATGCTAATATTTGAATTTTAAAAATCATGCGAGAGAAATATCCGAAAATAACGCTAGTTACCGAGCCTACCTTATTGCATTTTCCTTCTTCTTACCTAGTATAAACAGTCTTGAGTCAACTCAATAATTTACTACAGAAGGCAAGAAGTAAGTTGAGTATTTCTGAATGAGGTGATTTAATTAAGTTAAGCAATTTTATGCCAGTATTAAAAAAATTACATCAGTACACCAAGAGTAACCATCACACTAATTAAAATCCAATTTTTGTGCAGTTAAAACTGTGATTTTGTTTCGGAAAACTTATTTATATTTGCAAATTTAACACTGCAAATAATACAAAAAATAATAAAACATAAAATTAATAAACAATTTTTTAATTTTTATTCATAATTTTAGTCGCATTTCTATTTTTAATATATTAGATAAAATTATGTATATATACGCGCAAATTTCATTTAATTTTATTATTTTTAAATATCGTATTATATTACATATAATTTTTCAAAACTATTTTTAAACATTCTGATCATCTACATCCCCGCCAAAAAGTTGGGATTATTCATCCCGTGCTGCCTTTTTTTTTACAGTTTTCTTTTTCCACATTAGACACGTACTCTTCTTTTTTCGTTCGTTACTTTTCTCTCCATGTACACAGCGATCTGCTTTCGATGAAGAAAAAAATCTAAGAATCCCACAAACTCGATATCTTGCACTACCAAACACCAAAATCCTTAACTGACACACATACACAAAATGCACATCCTTTGAGCAAGCTACAGTATGTTTGCAGATTGGAAAGCCATTTAGGAGTAATCTGTAGTCACACCTAAATTCCAGTAAAAATTATTTTTGACAACATTGTAAGTTTACAATAATAATACCAACACGTTTTAATAATAGCACATAAGCACTTTGTCACACAAATACCTTTGAGCGACATGGCGCTTTCCTTCATTAATACATTTCCGCGCCTTTTCGGTGGGGATGGAGATTTCAGGGGCTAGCATTTTTTAAAAATAACACGCTGAATATAGAAAATATTGATGTGATAAGGGTGTAGTTAAGAGTGTTTAGTACTGTGTACCTAGTATAAGTGTATTCGAGTTTGAGCATGACTGTTTGAATTTGAGTATAAGTGTGTTCGAATTCGTATGAGGGTTCGAATTTGACTCATTTTAATTGGCTGGCTGCATGTTTGCTTTCCTGCATGTATAAAACTAATGCAAGTTAGTTATAGAAAGTCCTCCAGGAAAGCAGCCATACCGTTAGGCACAGAGCCCTCGGTTGATGTACCATATCCAAATAACCAATCAAAAGGATTATATAAATTTTGTTACTTCAGTTTATTATGTTGTTACGCTGTTGTTTTTGTCGTGTAGTATTGTAATGTCATTACTAGCTTGTTATCATAAATCATATTGTAGAATCAATCATGATATATGGGTGAGAAATATGAAAGAAAAATAAATATAAAAATTGTAGACTAGATTAAACATGATATTATTGTGATTCATACCTCTCCTTTTTTTAGGTTCCCACTGATGTTGAAATAGAACTACAAACAGTATATAAAAGAAGCAGGTCTAGTGCAACATTCCCAAGCGTATAAACAATTAAATATGACCACGTGACGCTGTACTTCACACCTCAAGATTACCCTTGCATCCATGCAAGATTATGCTTTGTGCAAGGTGGAACAGTCACCAAATGGTACATTATCAACTACCCACTGGTACCTGACTTGCAAAGGATGCAACATGTAATGCATCAGGAAGAATTAGCACCATCTAAATGCAAGGATGTGCCGTACCTCTGCGATACTGCAAGATTACGCGTAGCAAGGAATATCAGATATACCATTCAGCGATTTGCTGGAAGACACTATGCTTACCAGACCCAATGCTTACTAATTACCACCTATTCCATTCCCTGGACAAGGATTTCTGTGAGAAGTCTTTCAACAATAAGGTAGACTTTTTCCCTGCGTTTCATGGACTTTACAGCATCCTAGATCCCCTAGTCTCAACGCATTGCCAGAGTGTGCAGGATGCTGATGGAGACCTAATTCTGAATAACTTGCGCTGCATATCTGTCTGTTTCTAACGATCACAAACAGCAAGTTACCTTATGCAATTAAGGTATGAGTATATGTACGCTGCGCAAAAAAAAAAAAATGGGGCAGTTCTATATCTCCCGTTCTACTGAGCCGATTGACGAAATTCAAATTGCGTTTTTCATGCCTCGAAAGCGCAACTTAAAATATATATTAGATTTTTATATAGAATCATTCTAACATAGGTATTTTGACACCAAATCGAACTTTTTTCTGAAATAACTAGCAATTGTTTTCCAAATTTCGATTTTACGACTGAAATTATGCCTAAATATTACATTTTGTAGAATTTGGTGCGAAATTTAACGGAGAAATTCATAAATTTAACTTGGCGAATTTTTTTCCAGTTTAAGGCAAGAATAATTCACTTGGCGAACTTCTTAATATGTGGCAACCTATTTTCCTTCCCATCCATTGTGCAGCGGAGGAGAAAAAGTCACATCGTTTCTGCCTTTTTACATTGTGGAAAAGAGGAAAAAAAGTCACATCGTTCTACTTTCAAATAATTTTAGCAAAGTGCGTAAACCACATTTGCGTTATTATCGCTTTCAACAAATTTGCCAAATTTCAAAACGCGCCAATATATAAATTCACATAGATCTTCGGAAATTTCAAATAAAAAGCTCTAATTTTTTGCAGGTATACTTATAAATAAATCTACTTTAAGATGATTGTAAAAATTTTATACGTTATAATTCAAAATGCTTTTCGAAAAATTTATAAAAATTATTTAAAAATACAAATTTTAAAAATAAATCGTAAAAATAGGCGAATTTTGTTTGGAATGAGCCTAAATTTCGAACTGTATGAGAAGGAATTAAATAAGCTTTATAAAAAAAGAGAAGTTAATAAATATACAAATCAATCAACAATCATATATCAAATTCAATTAACATTGAGAAACTAAAATTTTGAGAGCTAATTTTTGAAAAACTACTCGTGTGATTTTTACAAAACTTGGCAGTTTGGCATAATTTGAATCGTAGAACCGAAATATAGAAAAAACATGGGACGTCAGTTCAGAAAAAGTACGATTTGTGTCAAAATACGTATATTTGAACAATGGCTATGTATAAATTTAATACATATCCTAAGTCGCGCTTTCGAGACATGAAAAATGCAGTTTGAATTCTGTCAATCGGCCCAGTAGAACGGGAAATATAGAACTGACCTTTTTTTTTCACCAGTGTACGTCTATGTAATATTCAATATGAAATATTTCTTAAGCGTTTAATTTTCTTTTGTAGCAATTGCTCAGAATTTGTGTATGTTGATTCAAATGTGTTCTTCATTAATATTTTGCGGTTATAATTTTAGACTTACGTTTTTCACTAACTTATTTTATAATAAATGTTTACGTTTCTACATAATATGTTACCATGAGATACAATAAGTCTTCAGAAAAGTGGATTTCATTGTATAGAACAATAATGGAAATGAATGAATAGAACTTTTGAATAAATGGAACAATTTGAATAGCTTTGTATAACTTCTCATCTTAGTTATGTATATATTACATTTTACCATATTTCATACAGCATTTTAATGTATCGCAAACGAAAAGTAATACAATTTCTATGGTTTTAAGTCTTGTGCTGAAATATTTCAAATAAAACTTGCATATCTGTGGGGAGGGGAAAAGTATTTCCAAATTTTAAAGTTATAAAGTATATAGTAAGTGTCATGGAATGTAAATGAAAATAAGAATCATATATGGAATAATTTGCTTTTTTTATATCTGATTGCAATCAGCTGAATATATATATATTTCATATTTGAAAAATGTGCAGCTTCAATTTTATTCTGAGAAAGCAATTTCTCTTTTGGCTTTAAATAATGGGGAACTTAAATCTATTTTCACAGCTATCTTTATTTGTAGAACAGCAAAGCAGTATGACATAAACGCTGTGATTTAGTTGCACTGTTTAAAGAATATAGTCAAGGCAAACTGTAGTAGTGAGTAGTAAGAGTTCAATTACAGCATAAAACTATGCAACACTAAATTAACAATTTTATATTATTAAACAAGACAAGTTGTTGTTTACAGACTTTCCCATGAGGATGTAAAATAAATCAAGAAATGTGTATGGAAACGATTTAAGAATTTTTCATGAATATTTTAGATCTGCTTTTACTGATGTATGCAGGGTATATTTGTGAAATACCAAATGGTAGAAATAATAATCAACACAATTTAATTAACAAGTAAAAACACATATACATCAAACACGAATTATTTTTCAAACTCATACCAACTGTAGTACAGTTGTGCAGTGACTAATAGTGGAATCATTTTTTTGTTCACATATCTCCTGAAATTTTTTATTCAACTGTTCCAACAGACAGTGATATTTTAGACTATCTGTAATGGTTTACAAGGCATTCAATTTTGTAAAAATATATTTTATATACATGCTACTATATTGCAAATATGCATTTTAATGATGTGTATTATACACTTTCATACTCTTGAAACAATGAGAATCTGCAAATAAGCCAAATTGCCAATTATTGATGCAGAAAGCAGCAAATAACTTCCTAGACATACAGTTAATGGTTCAAAATAATTAAAAATAATGGTAAACATAGTTAAAATTAATAATCTAAGGTATTTTTAGTTCGCGGTTCAACATATTTCCACAATTCGTGGTGTAATACACTCCCAGTTCATGTTGCAATTTTCTCTATGATTCAATGTGTGCTCGTGATTTATGGCTTAACATTCCCTATTCATGATTCAAATAGTGCAAGTTCATGGTTCAAAATACTACCAAGCAATGGTTCAATCAAAACACCGAATAATGGAACAGCATTTTACCATCTTTTGATTGCAACATTTTTATTATTTAATTTGGTGAAATGTTGCACCAAAATTTTAGTAGCGCAGGTAGCCATTTTTTATACTCAATTTTGTGTCATTTGGAAGGTTTTCATAATCTATTTATTTTAAGTAAGTTACTTTAGTGGCTAATTTAGCACATTAAAAGAAACTGTAACAAATACCTAAGGAAATTTATGTTAATTAACCAGTTATTTATAAATTCAGCCTTTAAAAAATTATCCGTTTCACATTCCTCACCAGGATGCAATGGAATAGTCAATATTTAAACTGAGGTTTCTCGATTTTAAGACAGAAGGTCTTCCTGGCATAGCCTGCGCGCTGTATTCTTAATGTCCTGGGAGATGCCATAGTTGTAACTAGTATTTGGCTTTGCGTTTTATCGCTCCCAGCACTTTAACTCTGATGCTCCGGTGGAGTGAGGAAGTCAGCTTCTAGTAGGATCTAATTGTATAGTCCTTGACTACTGTTCAGCATTTGAATTAATTTGAACTGTTCTGCTTTATTTGCATCACCTAATTTGTGGAAATTTTATCACAAGAGAGTGCCTTTATGTTCTAATTTCTGTTCAAATAGTTTAATTCTTTTCAAGGCCTTATATTTGTTCTCACATGTAGGAATAATTCGTCTCATGTATGTTATAGAACTAATTTGGTATTAGTAGATCAAGTGTAAGCCTACAAACATCACTCTGGAAATTTAATATTTAGCTGTCAGCCTATTTGAAGTACAACGTGTAATCAACACAAAGTTCTTGCAGATCCTAATCTTCAGATTTCAAACAAAAAATAAATGTAAATTGGAATTTTTTTTATCTCCGTTATTATTATTCCTGTTTATAGATATTTTGATAAATATATTTTGTAAATAAAATTTAAAATTTGATTAGCAAAATTTCTTTTGTTATTAGCCCAAAGGGCGTTAGCCCAGAAGGGCTATTAATTTCGTTTTGGCGTTTTGCATTGGTTCACAATAAATGCCGGTTCACTTTTCAAACTGTTGCTACCAAATATTACAGCCCTGTTTTATACTAAAAGAAATTAAATAACGAAGAATCTGCATAAATGTATGGATGTTTTTCAGATTGTGATAAAACAACGGCACCTAAAACCACCAAATTTTGAATAACGCATGTTTCCACCTGAATATGGGCATCTGGAGGCCCAGATTTGGAATTTGGAATTCGTTTTATTACCGATTTCATATTTTGTAAAACTTTAACGAATTTTTGATTAACAAGCTCAACTATTTCAAAGCGAGCAATGGCAACATTGTACAGAAAAAACATTTTTATCTCCAGCGCGTGAGACAGTGTATGGGAAATTCTAAGGATATGCTCAGTTTAAAATTATTTTGCGATATTGTTCTTTAACTGAGTTTTATGGTTCAAGTGCCAAGAACATGACATTTAATAAATAAAGGTAACACACAAAATGTTAAAAAAAGTTCCTTTGAACATTGTTTAAAATCTGAAACATTTCAATTTTTTTTATTTTATTTTGATTTAAAAAAAATCTGACCGGTCAGCTGTTTTCAGATCATGCATTTGTCCCGCTTGCGATTTCAGTTTCAGACCACTCGTCTATTGGTGTACTAATTGCTTGATTTTTGGCTGTCCACGAATAGCCTATCCAATTATGCACGATTATTAGCTCAAATTTGTATTTTTTTAATTTTATTTCTAATTTGTTCCTGAAAGAATTTTAAACTTTCAAATGTAACTCTAGCAATTTACTTTTCACTAAACAGCTATTTGATTATAAGTACATATTATTAACTATTTTCTTATATTCTTTATTTCATCACTATGTTTAAATCACCGCATTAAAAGTAGACTTGCGAATTTACGCGAATATATGCAAGACAAAATTCAAAAATTGATTTGTGTGTCGTACAATACAAAATATTCCACTGCACTGCTTTTCAAGTTTTCTGTAGAACAACTTGTTTACAGAACTTTTAATTTGGTATAATATTCTAAATTTTAGCGAGATGGGCAAACTCTGCCCTCCCCAAGAGAAAATAACTTTATAGAATTTTCGAATTTAAAGTAGCAATGAAATAGAAGAACGTCAAAAAACTGCAAACAGATTACACGACACTATGGTATCATCTTTTATGAACATTATCTTGTTTATAAAATCTGGAGGTAGAGAAAGAAGGAACTCACCCCAACCCATCAAGCCGTATTTGAGGATGCCTGTCGTGTCAGTAAACATTGAGAGGAATACTAGGTTGTGGAGGTATAGTCCTTCCATTAAAATCCAGCAGTAATTGGCGGCCAGGCAGTACTGCCAGATACTCGTCAGACTCTTGCAGACGATACTGTCCTGAAAAAAAATGCGATTCAATAAGCATCTAAAAAAATCTGATGTGTACACCACATGACTTCCTTGTACGGAATATTAAATTATACGCATTTTGCATTTCATTTAAACTTATCGGATTGATTTAAATCTATTTCGTCGATAGCGCATAAACCACAATAGCATAAATGCACTCTATATTTGTTTACCATAGCCACACTCTGGAACTAGGTTCACTTAAAAGCGTTATATCTCATTCATTTTATAATTCAGAATGCACAAAAATTATGCATATCCTTTGAAGAATTATTTAATCGCTGCCGCATGTTCTATCCAAATACTGTAATAAATCTAAAACGATGTACAAAAGAAATTAAACAAACAACAAACAAACAAACAAAAAAAACCTTTTCACAGATGATTCAGTAATTCCCATTCAATTAATTTAGCGACAAGGCAAACATACATTAAAAGGTCAAAATATCTGTATTAAAAATTATTCATTAAATCTTAAACACTTTTTTCCTCGAATAAATTCCAGAATGGATTGATTCGGCATGATTTAATTCGAAATAATAAAAGAAGGCGTTATCTTTGTTGTTGCGAAACTTAGTTTCTCTAGATTGGCAACAAATCCACTGCTCTTCTAAGTTTCAAATGTAAACAAATATGGCCGCCATGAGAAAAATGACTAGATTTAGCCGCACTTAAACAACATTTAAATTGTTGATAATTCTACAAATCTTGCATGCAGATTTACTAAGGGCATAAAAACCTTTACCGAAAGATAAGAAAAACGTAATTCAATCCTTTTTAAAGGAAAAAATGCACAAAAAAACTAACATATAAAAATAAAAAAACTGAGTTCACTGATCTCAGTAACAGAGTGTATGTATACATAAATATATTTATACAGTTTTGGTTCATCCGATTGCATCCAAAATAGGCCGTGCACATCTAAATGTTATAGCAGTCCTATGTACAAAATTTCAACGCTCTGAGGCTACTCGTTTTTGAGTTATGCGACATATACGTACGTACAGACGCCACGAAAAAATCTCTTCAGAATCCATTTTAAATCAGTTTTATAATTTTGTTGGAGAAAAAGAGTCCTTTATTCTGTCCTTACGTACGGATGTCACTCAAAAACATCATTAAATGGTATTCGATAGCGGTCAAAATAGATATTTTCGTTGAACGATGATACCAGAAAATTTTTCGCGATTACAATATTTTGTTTTTACTTCGTACAAGGAAGTAAAAAGGACATTTACGAGATAAGCAAAACAGAGATTTACAAACAACTAGCAATTTTCATCAACTGATATAATATTACAAAATTTCATAAAATATTTTTCAAAAATAAAACTTTTGGAAAATTTTGGACATAATCTCTACATATGATAAAACGAAGAGTATGTGTGTGTGTGTCTTTTGTTCGTGTTGCGAGTAAGCTAATAGACTCAGGGCCACGAAATTTGGTACATAGGTGTATCTACACAAGAGCCAGTGCACCTCGAAGCGATTTCTTCGAAATTGGAATTAGAATTTTTTTTATTTTATGTTTTGTGACCAAATCGCGTCATTTTGAGACATAATGGACTACAGGAAAGCGAGATTTCACTCTATACATTTCATTTTTACATCGTCGTGAAGCGTAGACACTTAGCTATTTTACGAACTTAAAATAAATTTCGTATTTCAATAAATCGATTAAATACGAATTTATTTAGGAAGGTGAGCTTAACATCTTTTCGGCGGAATTTTTTTACAAAAAGCGTATTTTAAAAAATGTGCTGTTTATTTGCCTTTGATTTTTGGACACGTTGAACTTTAATCCTTTCGACTTCTTTTAAAAAAGGAATTTTGGAAAAATAATATTTTGTATTTTTTTAAAATTTTTTAAGTGATGCTTCCGAATACACTTTTCTCATCTCAGATATTTTAAAATGTAGTTTTGGCAACAATTTTCCTTTCTTATTGTTGTTGATAGATTTTTGATGAAATTGCATCATTTTGAATAGTTTCAGTCTTTTAAAAATTTCGGTTTGGCAAAAATTTTTCATCGTATTTCTTACGTTACTGTTTTTAAGAGACGGAAAATTTTAAGAAATTAAAAAGTTGTTTCTTTTTGCAACGGTAAATTCTTTAATTACTTTATTAGGATAATTAACATTTGTATCAAGGGATATTGCTTATTTCATTGTAATATTATTTTAATTA
>KK118276.1:222416-246770 GCA_000611955.2 Stegodyphus mimosarum | reverse complement strand
TTGATCACACTATAAATTAAATATATTTAAAATTATAATATTTAAATAAGTCAGCAAAATGAATTTAAGGTGACTGTAAAAGACGTAGAAGGGGTGACATAAAACTTGTCAGTTACTAGTCAACGATCAACAGTTTAGGTCGCAAAAAGAATTTAAACAGATTATAAACATGAAATTAAACTTACGGTCATCGATGATCGAGATGGTTTTTGTTGTTACTGACTAACTATATTTTTGCTGCCTATAAGTAGTTACTTTACAGATAAGCAGTGTGAGGAGATGCAACAAATTTAGCTAAATAAATTAAAACGTATTCAAACAGCATTAGACGATGACCATCAGGACCGTCAAAGATGACTTACTAGTAACTAATGTGGTATAACTAGTAATAAATGCTTCATGTAATTGTTTCATTATCTGCCAGATTTTAATTAATTTTCAAGTAGAAGACACGCGTAACCATAACCAACTCTATTACGGTCTTGAGGGGTGAAGACAAATGATCGAAGTGGTCGATGTCTGTTTGTCGTAGTGTGTGTTTGCTAATCTATAGTCGTTGGTTTTTCTTCATATTTTGTACTAATAATGCTATGTAAGTAGATTATTTTGCTGTTCTAAGTAATTTTAATAAATTATTCTTTCTTTATGTATGTCTCGTTTTTATTTCTTTTAATCTCCAGATTTATTTGGGTAAATTTGTAGTTCATTGGCTAAATTATAAGGAGAGTGAGTGCACCGCTAAGATAGCTTCCGATCACGGAGGTGAACCAAATGTATTATATACCATCTTAGCGGAGAACATTCTTGAAGTTACTATATTGAGTATTATGTACTAATAGCAGTTTCTATATTTTACACTTTTTGTCTAATATTATTTGATATTAATAATCGTACTGAGTACCTAAAAAATCGCTTAGATTTATACTTCTTGCTGAATGAAAACAAGCCTTATTATTTTATGATAAACTTACCGGTAGTTTTTGGATCATTTAGTTTGGTAACTGCAGAGTCCAAACGTTTTCCTGATTATCTGCTTTAAATTCTGATCTTTTCGAACAAGCTAAATTATAAGGTATTGTTTCCCTCTTTTCGGCATGCCTTCGTTGTGTAACTGAAAGCATACTCGACGCGTATTCGAGAGGTCCAGTGTTCGAGAGTCACTGTGAAGGAAATGCATATTTCTCACGTCTCCTGCTTTAAAAGATAATGATGACTTTTTACAAGTGGTGCCTGAACTAAAAGGTCGTGGACTATAAATCGTCCTCACCAGGACTTGGCGAATGGGTCTTCTAATCCCCAGTCGTCCTTTAAAAGGGAGAGTATATAAGGTATTTTCTACATCCTTTTCTCATGCTTTCAAGGTGTAATTAGGAGCATATTCGAGGCGTATTCGAGAGGTCCAGGGTTCGAGTACTGGTGAGGGCAATGCACATATTTCTCGTCTCCTGTCTCAAATAATAATAATAATAATAATGATGATGATTCTATAAAAATAACCTAAATGAACGGTTGAGTGTTTGTTTTTGTTTATGTTTTTGTTTTTCTTTTCATTTTCGATAAGAAACAAACCTTTTCTTATTGCATTCATTTAGGTAAACCCATACTCCATCAAGATCCAAAATGTATTTCCATTTATCCCTTTCTAAACAGTTTTTATTCAGAGTCCTACAAACTGCACTGCGCTAAGTCACATGCCAGCTGGTTATATGTTTTAGCTGCCTTAAGCTGCAAATCTTGGTTTATTATTAGCCACAACTGTGTAAGCCCAGAAGGGCTATTAATTTCTTTTTGGCATTTTGCGTCGATTCCTTTTCTGCGTTGATTCACTTTTCAAACGGTTCCCACCAAATATTACAGCCCTGTATTATATTTAAAGAAATTAAATAATGAAGGATCTGCATAAATGTAATATGTTTCTCTCACTGCGATAAAACAATGGCACCTAGAACCATTAGACTTTGAATAACGTAATTCTCCACCGAATGGGCATCTGGAAGCCCTAATTTGGAATTTGTTTTATTATCTATTTCATATTTTGCCAGAGATTAAAGAATTTATGATTAAGCAACCCAACGATTTCAAAGCAAGCAATGACAAAACTGTACGAAAAAAAAATATCTCCAGCGTGAGAGTCTGTGTATCGGAAATTGTGAACATACACGCATTTAAAAATTATTTTGAGATATTGCCGTTGAATTGAATTTTATGGTTTAAGTGCGAAGAACATGATATTTAACAAATAATGGTAATACACAAAACGTTCAAAAAACGCCCCTTTGGGCGTAATGTAAAATCTGAAAGCCTTCAGATTTTTTTCTTCTTAATTTTATGATTTTAGTATTAAATTTTCATTTGTTATTTTATTTATTAATGCTACAGATGTGTTTCAAATCTTTGTATTTATTTCTACGTCGGTGTATTTTAAGGGGGAGTATATAAGGTACTTCTCCAGCCTTCTAAGAATGCTTCAGTGGTGTATTGGTCATCACACTTGGCGCGTATTCGAAAGGTCCGTAGTTCGAGCTCTGGCGAGGGCATTGCTCATTTTTCATGTCTCCTGCTTTGAAATAACCTAATGTCTCTGCATCTTGAAAAAAAATTTCTTCCAGAGTTAGAATGCCAAAAGCGTCACTTGCCAGTTAGCAAATTTATTTCCTAACACACCTATTCAATCATACATGCGATATTCGCAGCTTACGGGGATACTTTTTTCTAAATTTTCGCTTTTGTCGTTTTTGTCGGCTACTTTATGGATCATGTTAATAATGCCGATTCTAAGCAGATAAACATCTTTTCAGATACAAAATTAAAAAAAAGACCATGATTTTGCTGTCAAGAAAAACCGGTACTCAGTTTTCACCCATTTAATGGAGCATAAGATCTTTAATTTTGATTTGAAATTATAACTATTTAAATTGTGTTATTTGAAAGCAACTTCTAATTAATTTTAATTTTATTCTATTTTTAAGAATACACCTAATAGATAGAACGTAAGAGTAATTTAATTTATATGCAACTAACTGATAATTTTTATGAGAATTAGAAATATTAATGTTAAGTTCTAACACTATCTGCAACAAATTCGCTTTATTATTCTTATTATTATATCATTATTATGGGTGTTATTATTCTTTCTGTTTATTTATTATTTTCTTATAACGCTTGTCTGAAAATATCGTATTATTTGGAAGAGTCAACTTCACCTTATGATACCACCTGTATATGAGAGGTCGACTTATAGTCCGGTTTGTAGCGTTAGAGGCTTTTTTTTTCTTTTTTTAAAGAAAGTTTGCATTTTTTCTCCCCAAGATAACTGGAATTTAATTCTATGCCCACGCTCTTTTTTTTCTGAAGATGCTGCATTGTAGTTTTCAAGTTTTTCCTGGTCATTAATTAGACACGATCGGTACCCTTTTGTTACACGAATTCTCAGATCTCTAAGGTTGAAAGAGAAGTGTAATTTTAAGACTTAATTAAGAGTCTAAAAGCCGACTTCATCGTTGGAGAAAACATGCTTTTAATTTAAATGTCGGGGTGAAAAATTTAATTAAATGGGTGCTTGATTATGAGGATCCTTTTTCGTCGCTTTGTTTGAACAATGGAATACAGGTCTGCTCGACCGGTAGGAATCTAAGAAAAAGTAAATGCATTTAATCTCCTTAAAAGAAAAGAGGATGCTTCCATAGCGAGCCGAGGATCCAAAAAGCTTCTCCATGTCTGAATATTTCTTTCTTATATTGTACATCTCGGGAATGAAATACTTCCGCAACTTTTTAAATATTCAGAATGTTTACTTTGGAAAGAAGGGCTGATATTTTTGTTCACAGTTTTTTGAGAACTTATATTTCCTTGTGATGATATAGTTCAAAAGAAAATATACATTTAAAAAAATTAGGTACGAAGATACGCGATACATGACTTCTTAAACGCTTTTAATTAATTACAGTGATGCTGCATATGCATAATTAACAACTGGCTGTAATGTAAATTAGATTAACTAAGTGTATTATTAAGGAACAAAATTATTTAAAAAATGTGTTTATCGCTTGTAAATGCCATAGTTCATTTATAAGGAAATGCCAATATCCCTGAGCGTGAAAGTAGATAACTTTTGTAGCCAGGATTGGAAGATCCGCTCTTTAGTCTCGGAGAAGATTACTCATATGTCTCAGTATCTTATTATTATTATTACATGCTCCGCCCTTAGGCACTACAGGGAAAAGGAGGGATGCCTCGTGAAGGTCTTTTTAAGGGAAACAGGTTTGTATCTACGTTGCGCATGGGAAAAACCACGAAAACGCCCATGCAACCAGCCCATTGGCAGGGACTCGAAATCCAAACCTAATTACCAGTTTTTAGCGGCTCCGCTGCTAGTAGGCTATGTCTCACTGTCGAAAATCACAAAACTCCCCACGAAGGCACCCGATTTAAAAATGTGGTGGATGATATTTTCTGACCACACATATTTGGTCGATCCTTTCTGTAGTGTCACTTTAAATGAAGGCTAATATACAGAATTATCGTATGACCTGGAGCGTCCAAGTCCGTCAAGCCAAAACTGCAAGGTTCCTGGTTTGAATCCAGGCAAAAATACCGACGAATTTTCATATTTCCTTGTACGATGTACCTAAAATGTCTCTAGACGTTAAGTAGTAATAATTTAGAAGATAAATTACTAAAGAACTTACATAACGTTAAATGGCAACATTCTGACTACTACTTATTAATTGCGTCAAGTGAAAAATCTAACAGCTCCCGCAATGGTTAAATTTGCCAAATTGAGTAGATTAATGTTCGAAAGAGAAACATAATGTCTACTTTTGGAAAGATTCTGTTAAAGATATTTCTAACGTCAAAATACGTGCAAGACAAGCCAGAAGAAACTAGCACCTCGAGATATACACGAATATGACAGAAATGGAAAAATATCTTCTTCTTCAGCCCGACGCCCATCTTTGCCAGATCAGCCATTTGATGCTGCGCCATTCAGTATAGCCTTGCCCGCAATGGAAAAAATATGGCTTGAAAGAATTTAATAATTCGTGAAAAAATGCCACAAGATATACAGCAGAAATACATTTACCCGAAATAAATGGGCACGACATTTTAGAAAACATACGTTTTCGAATAACTTTGTATCAGGGTCATTTTCAATAGCGAGGAATTTAAATGGATCACTTTCGTAAAAAATATTTGCGGCATACTACTTCAGAGAATTTGCGCATAAATCGTAACCCTAAAATGCGTGAGTGTTTATTTTTAAAGTCAAAAATACATTAGAAATAATACCAAACAAAATAGGAAAAACACTAAAAAAATCTCAACTAAGACTTTATTGCAATTTAAAAAAAATCCTATTAACTTTTACAAATTAACTTGAAAATATATAATAGGCAAATGTGTAATAACAATTTTATGCAATAATACATACCTTATAAACTTGTTCAAACAGTACATCAAAATAACAACAAACACAAAATCAATAATTTGTAAATACAAATGATGTCCACATCCTACACATCAACTCACAATAATGACCGTTATACCATTAATGGAGCTACCACTCTGAAACTTTCAAACCTACATACGTAACACAGTTTGTATCTAATCGGTTACATTATGCAGTAAGCTAAAATTTGTGTCTTGATTTGATTTACTTGACTAAATTAGTTGCCAAATGGCAACTACATGCATTTAAGGGTTAAAAAAGAGATTTTTAAAATTCTTATTTTCACTTTTGCCTTTTTCACTTTTGCTTGATTGGGAATTTTTTTTATTCAGAACTAGTAAATGTTCTGGCATCTTTATGTCAAGGCTCTTTTGTGAAGGTTTGTGAACTGAAGAGCGCTGACCGACATACGCTTTCATTAAGATCATGTTTACCTCCTAAACGTACTTGGAAAGTCTGTGGAAAGAATTTTCATTTATTTGTATAAAATGCATTCCTAATTTCCTCCGCCTTAGTTAATCAGAATTTCCTATCTTACTAGCTTTCTGTGAGAACAGTGTACATCAATTGTTAAAACAAAAACTGCAGCTGCTTACCTGTTCCAGGTTGTTCCTGGAGGCGATGTCCCTAAAAAGCGATGCTGATGCTCGCAGGATGAAGGAGGCGAACAGCTGCAGATGCAGATTGTTCCGAGGGCATCGAAGACGCCTGAAGAAACCACAAATATTAGTATCCAAAAGTATTATATCAAGTAAAAATCACTGTCTAAGCTTTTATCCATATCGTTGGATATCAAATGTACTCGTATCATCTAAAAGTTTAAAGACTTCTCAGATTTCATTAAACCAGAAGGATTCACTAACATTTCACAGAAGCGAATTCTCTTACAATCAGTTTCACAGATGGATTACAGCGTACAACCTTTTATTCTGAGATTCAGAATATTGTCTCTAGCGTGATGTTGCAGGTAGCTTTACCAATCAAAATGGAGGCAAAAATTCACAGAAACTTTCTTTCGCCAACGTAAGCGAAATCGTAAGACAAAAGAATTCAAAGATATGCTATGATTCACATTGTATACAAATTGCCTCAGGTGGCACTCGGGTTTGGGCTCTATAAGGCGGTAGCTGCTTGACATTCAAATGCTATCGGAGACTGATCAAGACCAGAGCTTTTAAAATAGCAGCAAAGTAGATAGCAATAACTGGTAAACTACAGTAAGTCGATAAGTACAATTAATGGCATGGAAATGAGCTGTTCTTGAGCCTTCAGTGCGTGAATCAATTAAATAAATCTTCTCGAACCATCCGCTACAGACCTCCAGCAGAGTGTCCTCTGCTCTCGTACTGTACATGAGGTGTTGTAGATATGAAGCCCACTCAAACTATGCGCATAGATTACATGAAGTAGGGTGCACACACAGCAAGCAGCAATCAACTTAAACTTAATCAGTCTTATCCTTGCTGCTTATTGTGCATGCAGTGATCATCTTCACAAGGACTTCTGCAGGTGACAGCGTGTTATTTGTAAATTTTTGCCAAAATATTTGTCAGTATATAACTTTACTAATGGCTGATCAGTAGTGTGTGGTGAATCATAAAACCAGTTACGTTGGAATAAAAAACTATGTCAGCACCTACCATTTTCAGAAAGACGACACAGAAACGCAATTTTAGCATAAAAATATTCTTCAGTTTTATCAATTACGAATTTTGTTCCAAGTAAAAGATGTTTTATTTATTGTTTGCAATTTTACAAAGATTTATTTACAAGAGAAATAGTCTTTACGAATATAAACGAATTCTGACACGTCAGCATCAAAGGATTATTTGGAAGCTCGATTTGATGTGTGTCATCAGATATCAGATAATGTATGAACTGTGACTGGACAAAGCATTTTACAATGAAAAATATATTAATACATAGAAGCACATTGGGAGTACTTCCAATTAAAAAATTAAATGCGTGGTTGATAAACTAACATATGTAACAAATTTAGCGACCTGGCACTCTCTTTTAATTACAAAATATTTTAAATACTATGGATTTAAATATATCGATAAATGAAGCTGAAAGTTTAGTATACATAATGGATTATTGAGTAGATTTTTTTAAACTTCTGTATGTGGTGTGCAAAAAAGAGTTATTGAATTAACTACTTAATGAATTGATTATATTAAAAGAACATAAAACGAATATTAAAAACGTCAAAATCGGTACTCAGTTCTCGTTTCATTCTTTAAAATTTATATTAATTATTGGGGACTACTCAGAACGAAATCTGATAATCTTGCAATCGTAAATTCTATTATCATATGAAAGATTTTAGAGAAAAGTTTTTAAAATAATCGAAAATTGAAAAACTATATAAAAAGATAATAAATCCTTTTTATGAATCTTAAATTGCAGTTTTATTTCTCTTTCTTTTAATATTTTTAATTTCAAATGTTGTATAATTTGTGTGTTTTAAAATATTATTTTCATGTAAATTTGTTTGTTTGATCATTATCTTATTACAAATGTCAATTTACGTTTTTTTATCAATACATTTAATTGCACGAATATTGCTATTTCCACTATTTAATTTTTTATATATTTCTAAATAATAAAAGATTTCATAAAAAATGATTTTATCATATGTTACTCTGGTTTACATGAAATATGTTTAATTACATTTCCTAGCTAATTAGGCAGATTTTCATTTGCATGTGTTGATGACACAAAAAATGGTATTTATAAATTTTTCTGTACAAAGTAATAAGTTTGTTTATCAAATGACATTCATTTGTTATTCAAGATAAATTATCAGTGTATCAGAAAGATGAATTCGATAAGATAACCAATTTAAATCTAAATAGCATGTTTATGAATAAACTGAATATTTAATCATAGGTAAATATAGATTTTAATCATTCTTAACTTTAGCGTAGCGCCCTTTCGTATTGTTTCTTAATGTAGCAATTTTTAAGTCTATATTTAAATTATTATACACTGATAATTTCTCGCTCAAAAGTTCTGTCATTTACGTTTATAGAGAACGTTAATTAAAATGCATACTAAAAATCTGTAACTCATGTACGCTGATAATGTGCATTAATTAAATAGGCAAAATGTTAAAGTTATTTTTCAAATGTAAAATTTAATCTCTAGCAGACTTCTCAATTACAATATCGGTTGCCATATTTCAGTCTCACGATCTTCTATGAAGATCACGCACGCTTAGCGGAGTCATCGGAACAGGAGTTGTGGCTGACACCGGCTGTTGTTCCTGCTTCCAACTGAGGAAGAAGGATGACCATGGACAGTTAAAAATTACGGATAGGATCCATGCTCTCCCCTCCTGGCCAGCATAGGCAACGTATGAAGGGGTCTTGCCCATTCCAATGATAAATGTTGACTGCCATGGTGCGCCCAGCTGTGAAAGTCCTAATATTATGTTACTTGTCCCGTGATAATTCATGACAGTTCCGCCGAAGATTGTCTCTGCTTCGACGGATGTGCCTTATCTCAATTTTCTTTGTTTTTTATTATGATAAATGGAAACTGGAATACGAAAATCAAATTCCTTTAGCAACCATGGTCAAGTGTTGAGCTATGAATGAAATGCTACGCGTCAGCTCTTTCTTCTAGAGTGACATCGAATTCATATCTGACATCATGATTTGCGTGAGGGGCTTCATATTCGATCAGTAGACACTCTGAGCACTTTTCTAAACATTCGCCAAGGGATCAATGTGTAACGCGAAACGTGGATCCTACTTTCCCACCGGGGGTGCAGAGCAACTCGGCACAGTGTTCTGGCAAAATCATGCTCGATCCAACCTTGCATGATGATCTCTCACTAACTGGATCGGGACTGCAATTCATCTCCGGACGTACTTGAAGAACACCACTATCTAACTTGAAAGATGTGTGCTCCTCATTGGATACAGTTTCACAAGAGATATCCTAGGTTATTAATCGTCTCATTCCCACGGCATTTCGGAAAGATTTTGAAAAGTCAAGAGTTGGCTTTCATATATCCCTTTTAAGTAAAATGAGAAGTCAGGACAACCTTCATTGTGCTTTATTTAGTCAAATGTAAGAAGTTCGTTATCTTAAGATTCAAAATTGGTGAAGATATTAGAAAATAAATTTACTGACATAGGTTAATATTCACTGTTATTTTAGACTGAAATTAAAGATTTCTTAAAGCTTCCTTAAACTTTTCCCTAAGTCTCAAAGAGTAAATAAAAACAAATCATGATTAAGGAAAATCCAATTAGTGAAAATTGGGCTATTAATAAAATAGCGTTAGGTATTGGCTCCTAATTGCCACCTAGAAATTTATAACTTTTGATATAACATGGAATTTTACAAATAAAAATACAGGATGTCTGTTATTAACATATTATGGAGTACTTAATGCACTTCTCATTGGACAGGTTGCTTTTAAGTGATATGTACTAAAATCGCGAAACTATCTTCCTCAGTTACAGAAATTGGAAATAGGAAATTCAGGGGCTATGATTAAGAGAAAAGCTCTTTTTCACGAACATATTTTGCATCAGCTTTTAAAGTGAATAAAAGAATATTCCACCATTTGAAGGAAATGCAACGTAACAATAAATTTCAATACTTCCCTTAGCCATCGAAAAATTAATGTCGAATTACATTTTTGAAGATTTTATTGTTTTAAAGTAATTTAAAACTTTTGGCCGGATTAAAACATTTAATGATTGAGATTATGGCCTGTGGACAGAATCTGGATATATTCTCTCTAATTTAATTATTGTAAAACATAATAGCAATAGAAAAACACGGAGTATATGCGTAAATTTTCTGTTATTGCATCACGATATGCTAGTATTCCGTAAAATCAAGAGATGGGTCCCTCAATTTCCTGATTTGAATATCACCTATCACACAATATTTCGAATCTGAATTTTATTTTTGGAATTCTCTGTATTTTTTTATTTTTAAACTAGTTTTACCGCTTAAAATTTGAGAGCGAAACATCACTCTATGTATAACAGTTTTAAGAGGTCAGGTAAAGGATAAGTTGACGCGATATAAAGCATATATATATGAACTGACTGTTACTGACAATTATTGTCTTCAGTATTCTTTTTTGCTTCTTTTATATTGCTATTCATCTTTCGGACTACGGATGGAAGCAGCATTTCATATTAATCTACTTAGCTCATAGAGTTTCGTCTTCTTTAGTATAATAAATTAAATCGAGAACTCTAAAGACTAAATAAACTTATCGTTAGATCTTGTAATTTACCGCAGAGGCTGAGACAGGCTGCAAAATACGCCTTTTAATTAACTCAAATGAAAGTTAACTCAGCGCAAAACTCGTGCTTACAGAAAAGCCAGCATTTATGTCTTAAATCAAGAGTAATAAATTTAACTCAACTAAGCAAAATGTAAATTAGCCCAACAGTTACACAGACACAGAAACCCGCAAGTTGGCTCAAACCTAATATAGGCGTAACAAGCCTCCTGGCGAGAATAACGCAACGCCGCAGATGATACACTGCACTCAAGAGAATCAATTAGCAAGCAAGGCCTTCAGCAGGCCGAACACGCTCTGATTCTACCCTTTGAAACCTTCCTTTAAGTATTTTCTCCTTTCTACCTCATTTGGATACACGCGAAATAGAAATTTGCATTCTAAAAATTGTAGAAAAATGAAAAGACAGCAAAGATAATTAGCATAAAGTAACTGGTTTGTTAAACTAAATAAATCCTTATAAGTTTAAATCTGAGGATTGCAATTAGCAATTAGCAACTTTCAAATAATAAATTTTGTAATGAAATAACAAAGAAATAGCTGTAGTTTTTCAGTGCCTATAGTATCTAATTATGACTAGCAGTTGGAAGTGTATCACAGGAGAAAAGATAATGAACTCTTGCACTGATTTTATATTTTCAGAGGAAGAGAGAAGTTCAGTTATTTTTTTCCAGTCTTTATTAATGTCGAAATAATTCTAGCAGAAGACGTTCTTTGCCAATAGTTTCTGAAAAACTTTATCTCCGAAGGATTTGGCTTGCTTAATTTATTTCTCACAGAATAAATCTCTAAAGAGTTGCTTGTTGTCATTACACTACGACTATTCCAGTATCCGATAAAACTTTATGAAAAGGGTAGATGAAGAGCCTTGACTAGGATTTTGAAGCGTGTGTTTTGAAATAGGCTCGCAAAGAATACCAGTCAACAGATTTTTACGAATTACTCACTCTTGTGAAGAAAGTTTCTTAAATTCACGGTTTAAGTAAAAATAAAGGGAACAGTAGATCAAAGATCAAAATTGTCTAAATCTTATGCTAAAAATATTAAGAGAAATTATATTCAAATAAATATATTACACGCTTTAATTTTTTTTTAAAAATTTATTTCTGCTTTCCTCTTTGTACTTAAGTGATTCTGTACTTTTTCCACTGCAGGTAAACAGAGAAAACGACTTATGTAGCTTAACCCTGCTGTCCTGTTCGAGTCTATATGAACCAAAATAAAATTTATACGTTCATAAAAAAATATAGTACAGGGATATTTTCAAGAAATTTCTTGAGACTGTTGCTAAATATTATGAATATGTACTCCTAGAGGGATTTGTGTTTATTTGTATTTGGAAGGAGTATTTTTCAATTTTAACCTAATGTATCGTTCGGGTCAGTATGACCCAATGCAAAAAACTGTTTATTTTTACTCATAAACGTTCCCTTTCCAAGACGCAAGAGAAACACGCCGATGTGGAATATAAGACAGGCAAATTGGCAACCGTGTATTAGGCATAGATCTTGTAAAATCCCAATCGATTTCGAGGGCAAAACGGGTTCCCCGTCATCAGGAGCAAAAAATTCTGCAAAAGCGAGAAATCGAATGTCGATCATATTTATACCCACAGGCGATCAGTGGAAGAGCCGATAGCGCCATCTATCGGCAGAAATGGTAACAAAAAATGAAGGGTTAAGTTCATAGAATTTTGAAGGCTTTAGGCAAGACTGGATTGGAATTGAAGTCATTGACTAAACAGGATAAATTTTTGTGAATCTGAAAATCTTGAAGAAAATATCCTAATAGAACCAGCTTTCTGGATACTTTTAGCAGAACCCAAATCAAAATTGTGATTGAATTTCCATCTATGATTAGCTACTGAAGATTTCTTAATTTCGCCTTTTCGGAAGTAAGATTCATGTTCTTTAATGCGAAACTTTAATGTTGTTTTCGTTTGGCCAATATAATTTAAACACGATATGCTATAAATTCCCCAAGAATTAAAGTCAGAAATAGAATCTTTAAGAGCCGAACCTCGGATATTATTTGTAGGCGAGAAAACAACTTGAAAATTAAACTTGCGTAAAATCCGTGCAATTTTGTAATTGATAAAAGGATGAAACGGAAGCACAACAAGGTTATTAATGTTATTTCTGACTTCAGAATATGTTCTTAGATGGCACGATGAGAACTTTCGAACAGCTTTATCAATGACTACGGGAGAGAATCCTCGGTTAAGGGCAACAGATCTTAACTAATTAAGTTCCTTACCAAGAAGAGATTTTGAGGAATAAACTTTGAGAGCTCGAAATACATAATAGTAAAAAGAAGCCCTTTTTTGCTTAGGCGAGTGACGTGACTTGTATGGGGAGGTAAACAAACAGAAAAGGGTTTAGGGTAAACAGTTGTGCTGAAATAGATCTATTACGGATTATAAGAATATCAAGAAAAGGCAGTGTATTATCAGATTCAGTCTCAAAAGTGAACTGTATGCCTGATTTGAAAAACTATCTTTTCGTCTGTGGATTCGCTACGTAGAGGACACTTTCGCTGTTTTTGATCTTACCCCACATTTTATCTGTTATAAATTCGATTAACCCAACCATCAAGCTCATCCATCCAATTCGATTTCTTGCTTTTGCAGAATATTTTGCTCGTGATGAAAGAAGACCCATTTTGCCCTCGAAATCGATTGGGATTTTAGAAAATCTACGCCGAATACAAGGTTGTCGATTTGCCTGTCTTATGTTCCCTTTTGTTTGGAATGATTCAAAAGAAAAGAATAACAATAGTTTTTCTAATTTATCCCTTTTCGAAACTTGTTTCATTGACGTATATCTTTGGTCATATGACAAGAGAGAGCGTACAAGGTCAAAAATCTGATACCATTTGCAGGAGGCCAAGCTATTTGCTCCTATTGCAACATTTTTTTTTGTTGCACTTCACTTCCTGATATACTGTAAAAGAGTTGTGCCTGTCAATGTGAGAGAAAAAAAATGGCAAATGGCATAAATTTGAGTTACACTGATATAGTTAAACTAATAAAAGCTTCTGAGAGCGAAGAAGTATCCGAGTATGAAAATCATACAAGTGATATGAAATTGAAAGTACTGACAACGATTTTGATACTGATATTCAACAAATGAACTATAAAGAGAGTATTCAGTCCAAGAAAATTGTAAAATAAAGTTGGATCCGCTGACACATTCTTCTCAATCAACAGTTGCTGATATCATAAAAAGTACTCCAGGGATCACAAGACAAGCAACGGCAAGGATAACAGATGTAAGCATTGAGATGAAGTGCATTTGAGGTAGTAATCATTTCTACAATTGAAAACGAAATCATAAAAAATTACTAATATATTGAAGGAGAAAGGGTTTACGGAAAAAGGTGGTAAAATATCGGAAGTAAAACTTTTCAAGCACATATAGAATCCTAATTGTTAGCTGGTGTTTATATAAATCATATGGAGAATCAACAAAAAGCTTATGGGATAAAGAAACTGGCAGGAATATATTTCGTGCTACAATGTCCTTCGAAACATTTTAGACCATATCGAGAATTTTTCGTTTTGATAATAAATCCCTTTCGTCAAGAAAGAAAAAATTGGGATAAATTAGCTGCAGGGCGAGATATCTGGGAAAATTTGTTAGAAATTCTACCAAAATTATATAATCCGAATGAAAATATTACTGTAGATGGCCAAGTAGTAGGATTTCGTGGCCGATGTTCTTTCAAATAGTATATGCCAAGTACGCGATTTAAATGTGGGATCAAAATGTGGATTTTATGTGACAATAAAACTCCGTACGTACTGAAAACTCAAATTTACGTTGGAAAACAACGAGGGTCAAAACCAGAAAAAACTCAGGAGATGAAAGTAGTGTGTGATCTTACCTATGGGTATTCAGGGCACAGTATTACATGTGATAATTTTTTCACATCTTACACCTTAGGACAACTTCTTCTAAAATGGAAAATGACTATGCTTGGCGACATTAAAAAAAATCATAATTTCCCAATAAATCACTGGCCCAGGATAGTATTCTATAACATGCTTGATACTTATGCGTACAATGCATTTATTCTATGGACTTCAATACATAGTGAATGGAATGAAACCAAATTGACTATAACGAAGGTTATGATTGTAAGAACTGGGAAAACAACTCATTTTTTCACACTTTGAAGCAAGGCCCCACCTACAAAGAAGTGAGGACTCAATAAAAATATTAAAACGAATACAGAGAAAAAAGGAAAACATACCATCGGGATCTGCTGAAAATACTTCATTTCGTGAAAAACGTCAAAGGTGCAATACATGTCTATCAAGCAATGACAACAAAACTAATATGTTTTGCTACTATTGTAAAAATTTCATTTGCGAATTTTGTGTGAGACATTACTGTTCAAATTGTAAATAAGTGTAAGTTTCAATTTCGAATATTTTTCTGTTATTTTTATAGATGCTTTATATTATTAGATCTATTTTTAAACTTACATTACTATTGTTTAAAACATTTCTTAAATGACACCTGTCGTTTACTGCAAGAAAGGTTAATTTCCTAAATCGGGTTATATTGACCCGAACGCTACGTAAGTCAAGTAAATACCAACAGAACAGCAGGGTTAAATTTCCGTCGCGTATTTTTCTTCCAGGCATTTCTGATATCACGTTTTGGCAAACTGTGCCTAGTAAGTACAGTTCAAAATTAACAAATGACAAATACTCTGCTATATGAATCTGTCGACCTGCAACTAGTTTGGATAATTTATTAAGGCGATAGCCTTACGAAATTTCGCTAGCAGTTTGCTCATTGGTGGTAGACAAGAGAATACTTACCTAACAGTGGCCAACAGGAGACATGCTATGACTAGTAATGTGAGGGAAATAGAGTATCCAGCTTGGGAAATGGCTTTGATGACTGGAGTATGAACCTGAAACACACACAGTAATTATTATGATCGACATCATTAACAGATAAAATAAGTGGCATTGTTTTCAGTTTTATAAAATCGATTTTATCTGTATTGTCAGATATCTTTACTGTCAGGAGCTGTCAGATAACTTTAATACACAGGCCGTTAACAACTCCTAAGCAACCTGGCTATGTTCTCTTACTCGCGACAACTCGACATCAAACAGAATGTAAGAAGAATAAAACAGGTTGTTCGTTTCAGCCAACTTGGCACTACGTTTTTAAATTATGGCTTCAATTAATCCGCCAGAATATAGTAATTTTCCGAACAGGTTAGTTGAAAACAAAATACATACTACTAAATTACTTTTATGTTTTGTCTTACAGAAGTATGGTGCATATTACTGAAAAAATAGAACCGTTTAAATATGATGTGCTTTTTGATAATTTATATGAATGTTAGCCATACAACTTTGGTTAGTTACTTACAGTTTTAAAGAATGTACCTAAATAGTAATTTATACACATTCCTATTAATAGTACAACTGCTAAACATGCACTTAAATAATAAGTACCTTAGCTAACTAACTCTTTGCTTGCATGCATAGTGCATGTATTGGTTTTCGATTCAGTAATAATTTAATAAAAATATTATTAATGTGAAAATATTGTATTATTATTTTTGTTTTAAACATCAGTTTTAAACATAAAGTTTTAAACATCAGTTTAAAATTTTTGTGTTGATCTTAATCGCATCCAAAAAGCTTTTAAACATGTGTTGTGCGTTTAATGATGTTAATTCTCTAATGCATTAGGTATTCAAATGTCAGATAACAACTGGCTAGGTCACTATACCTGCTAACAGTGCCAAATGTCAGACATAAATATAAAATATTAGAAACACAAGAACAAACAAAAAAACACCTGAAAATATTTGGAAAACCGCAGGGAGTCCCTGATTTCAAAGGTCACTGGCTAGGTCACTGTACCTCCTAACAATGCCAAAAGTCAGACATAAATATATCAGACATAAACACAAGAACAAAGGCGTCCTACAAGGATCTGCCTTAGGACCAAAGTATTTCAATATATTTATCAATGATATGCCAGTTCCCTTCTGTTCTAGTATTCTTAAATATGCCGACGATTCCGTGATTCTCACCAGTTCAAGGAACCCACAAAATGCTATAGAGAAACTTCAGTTACAAGTTAACCTAATTATGAAATACTGCAATGACTATAAGATCAATTTAAATGCAGTAAAATGCTGTGTTGCTCGCTATCGAAGAGAGAGAAAAAATGTTCCAGTTAACTGTAACATCAGTATTGATAATTCATCCGCTTCTGTGGCTAATTCATAAAATTATCTTGGGGTATATGTCGACAAAGCGCTAAATTTCAAAGACCACATTCAGTATATTACAAATAAAGCAAATGCTGCCTTTATGGCTCTTTACTCTCTGATCAGAAGAAAATCAAAATTTCGGAAGAAAATCGAAATTAAATTTACGTATCAAAAGAACCATCTACATTGTCCTTATTAGACCAATTATCCCGTATGCAGTTCAGGCCTGGGCCACTTCCAGTAAATCTGAGCATCAGAAAATTATTGTACTTCAAAACAAGATCCTGAGAAACATAACGAACGCACTTTGGTTTGTGAGGAATTCACAAATCCACAAGGACTTAGATATCTTACCCATCCATGATCAAATCCTCGTTACAGCGCATAACGTTTTCGAAAGTATGAAAAATTCAGCCATAAAAGAACTTACGAATTATGATCCCACTGAAACCATGTTGTGAAAAGACCACGAACTATACATCATAACGCGTTATGGTGGCAGTGTTTAGAGTACATTTTTTAGTTTTCCTCCTATTTAATTTTTCATCTTTTATTCAAGACTTATTTTGCTCACCTGTGCCTATAATCTTACAAAGATAGAACTTTGATGTCTGACAAAGCTTATGGACTTTGTACAACACATTTACTTATTAACTTAATTTTACTTTTTATTCAAGACTTTTCGTATTTACTGTTATTACAAAGATAGCACTTTGTTATTTTAAATCGCATACTGTGTTAAAACTGTGTTAAAACATAGTTCGTGCTCTCAGAACTTCCCTCCATCGCTATTGGCCAACACACATGCCATTAGTGCCTCTCTCACTGACGCATCTCTCTCATTTCGACTGCGGCTGCCACGGATGATGCTTGCTTATCAACTGCTCCTGATGCTAAGATTATTGTCTCTAATAATTGCTATCAACTGAGTACGCTCATATTTCTGAACTCGCCCGCGGGTGTGATGCATTTTAATACAACTTTTATCAAAAATTTTATTTACTAATGACCTATGGTATTAAGATTAACTTACTGGTAAGAACTCTTTACAGTTGACTCCAGACACATAGATATGATTCCAGATCTTAAGAGCGTTCAGTTCAACACTTTAAACGAGAAAGGAGGTTAGCATGTGGAAAAAAGAGGTTGAAATCATGTATTACATTGAACAACGTGTGTTTCTCGTACTGAAATACCAGAGGTTAGATTACAGTCCTATGGGAACAAGAGATAGTTTTCAAACAGGACTGAATGTTCCAAAGGATTTTATGTGAAAACCGCAGACGAACTCTTAGTTAACCGACATTTCCTCATCGTCCTAAAAATAGGACAGCACACATAAATGATCTTTGTATGAAAGCTTTGAAATAATTTAATTCAAATTAAACACGATTTATTATTTTAAGATTCAAATACTATATATTTGTCTTTAGGTTAAGTTAGAATTAATTTAGATATTTTTATAAATTTTTTAAAATGGGGATTTTCGTAGATTGTTTTCCTTATGTTTTCGATGTACAAGTTTTTTAAGTTTTGAGCTCTAAGAGAAACACACATACGAATTTATTGAGGTAATATTCTATACTTTTATACCAGCAAAAACATTGTCAAAACATTTTACCTAAAAGGTAAATTTTCCTTGTGTTTTTAACTGAGCTAAAAAAAGGACGACGGTAAAATCCACTACTGCATAATCCCCATTAGTTTGTAATGAAGATAATCCTTTCTTTCTCTATTATAATTCCAAATATTGCTATTCTACAACCTACCCAGGCACTTTAACCTAGCTAGCAGGTACACGTCAATTGACAGACAAGTATGTGAAGTGTGGGGGAGGAGATTGAATAAATGTTTCAAACACTGACTCATGAGGTCAGTTTGCATTCTGGAATTCATCGAAGTATATTAAATTTCTCTCGTTTTTACATGCTTGAATTTCGCGTTTTCATTTGGAAAATTATTTTGATGTTAGTACGATGTCGCTTTAATTTTTAACTGTACTTGGATTTTTTGTGAACTTCAGATTATAGTGCTTTAGTAGATATAGAAAATGAAATAATGATTTTACACCAGAATCCCGCAGCACTGAGTAATACAGAGGAGATTGATGATTTACCTACAAGAGAGATGTAAGAAACAATGTGTGATGAAGGAAGTTCTAAAGAGGTTGCGGGCACCATTGAAATTTTAGTTTCAAATAGCAATAAAGCACATGATGTAAACCCAAATGGGTAAAATATGAACCCACATTCGAACGTATTCCGAAGGCTTTTCCTCGTGATACAGCATCCGTTGCTTCACGGAAGCTCAGACACTTATTTAGTGATGATAGTAGAAGCCTGCTTGATTTTCAAACATACACAACAGTTGACACATAACAGAGTTTCTATTCCAAGAAATCCATCTTGCACAAAACTGGGTGTTCAATAAGTTAATGAAATTTTCTGAAGCTTCGAAATGAACATGTTATTGTTAAAGAACCAGAAAATAGACAAAGAAGATGCAGTTAAAGATCTGAGCCGCAAAACCAACAATTATCTGTAAAAATTGTTTTCTATGTTTTCGATGCTTTCTCCCATTCCACCTACGTAAGAATTATTAGCAGTGTATTATACTATTGTCCTATTTTTAGGACAGGCTTTATTGATAAAACTAATAAACATTTGGTAATTTTTTTGGTTCTATATGTATGCATAAACTTAGAGAAACACATTTAAGAATTTATAAACAAATATTAATTTTTTCAATGCTTGGTGTGATATGGCTTAAATGTCCAACGCAAACGTGGCCGTTGATCTGATAGAGAGATTTGGTCGCAGGCAAACTGTAGTTACTCCTGAAAATGTCGCAACTATTTCGGGAATTATTCAACAAAATCCAAGGGAATCCGTCCAAAGAATCGCAGCAGAGACTGATTTGAAGGGTTCAGCACGCAGAAAGTAAGACGAAACAGCCTAAACCTGATTCTATTCAAAATCCAAGGTCACCAGCCGCCAGCATACAGCGGCATCTATTGGTAGCTTTTGAAACTATTATTTCTGAACTTCCGTAACAATCTTACAATTTCCACAATAAATATGCCCCATGTTGCATTCCTCTATCAATCTTTATTTTTCGGAAATTTTTATTTTTAAAATCATAGACTTCTTTACTGGACACCCTGTATATATTTATATCACTAGCTACAGCTGTAGCGAAATCTATGGAACACATGATAAATTCCAGAACTATTTAGAATATGATAATCTCATGTATTGTTCTCAAGTTGGCAATAGAAAGTACAATCAACAGGCCGACGAGTTAATTTCTTCAATCAATGATTTAAAGACGTCGTGGTTATCGTCCATCAAATTAGCATAAGTTAGCAAATAAGTCAGCATATAATGGTTAAATATTATTCGTAAAATTCAGGCTGTTGATACAGTTGATAACAGCTTAGCTGGATCAGAGACATTAATATTTAAAGATTTCGTATGGTTGATATCGAAAGCGAGCGTTAAATTTTAAACAAACTGGCACTGATCTAAATCAAGGATCAATTATGAGTACATTATTGAATAGTATCTATGCTAATGAGCTTCCAGACCTGCTGGCCAATGACTGTCCTGTTGTGAAAGCTCTTCTTGCTGACAATTTGCTGTTCTTCTGGAATGCACCGAAACCGTGTAAGCAGTCTGAAAGTGAAGTTAAGTAAAGTTCTAAAATTATTTGGGTTACATTTGTTATACAAATAATACGATTTTGAAACTAGGCAATGTATGTTGCCGATTTATTTCCCAGTTTTGAAAACGTTGGCTGGTTATATATCAAGCAGTAACAAATATATACTATTATAATATGTGAATAAAATCTTCTGTGAGTTATTTCAACGGAATTGTAAGAATGGCTTCTCCAAAACTGTCAATAGTTTAAGAGACAGACTCTTCACCAGATTTTCGGAGCAGTTAAGACTACCTCTGTTGCTCTCATGTAGTTGTTCAGTAATCTGCCCTCAGGAGAATATGAAATTTACAAAAATTCTAAATTTGCTGCAGAAGGTTTTCAGGTTTCTCATAGTGAATATTGGAAAAATTGTATTTTCAAAGATATCGAAGCGAGCATTAAATTTTAATTTGAGTATTTTAAACACTCAGCTAGAATTCAATAAAGCCAATGACCTTCATGACAAAGAAGCTGAGTATTGCTGGAGACTAACACCCATTGATCTAATTACCATGATCCTTGGATTTCAACAACTTTAAAGCGCTAGATGTATCTTGATTTTCTCTTTAATTAAAACGTTAAACACTGCGTCTGTCCCTAGAGAAGGTCTTTATGTTTAACGTCTTAGAAATATTAATGAAGGTACGCTTCTATATTGCTTGTAATACATGCTCTCGCAACACAGCATATAAATGTGAAATAAATCTGCAGACTCATACATTGGGCATACACTAGTTGATGTATCTAGATTTATAGTATATTTCTATTTCCGCCATTTTGTATTAATCGGTAACGGACAGGTCCCAAGGTTTCCGAATTTAAAGGACATAAACTATAATATGGCTTTAAAATTTTCCTTTTTTTTAATTATCCGCATAAGTCAAGAAATTTGGAACAGGATGTTCCAAATTTCTTGACTTATGCGGATAATTCACGCTCTTGCCTAGCTATTACTTTAAGTAACTATTCTCAAATGAAGATATATGACATAATTAAATGCAATATAATTATCCAAAATTTGTGTTATCATTGTTCTATATGATGATTCCCTTTTGATTCACTGTGATATTTTTCTAAATTGTAAAAAGAGACTTACTGTGTAACTGGACTCGTCTCTTGGCTGCTGGCTGAGGACACATAAAGTGTAGTTCGTCCAAGTGTTGTTAGTTACAGGATCTCTCCACCAGGTGCCATCTTCTGAGCAGAATTTGCTGGCCAAGGCTGTGAACAATAATCAGATAAGGATGTTATTACAACGGAAAGAAAATTTAACTACTTAACACATTTCAACACCAATGGCCATTTGGCTATTGCAAATGAAATTATCAAATTCATGGATGTATGAAAAAGAATAAACAACAAAGCTATTTAATTAAATTGATATCCATACAGCAACATCAATCCATTTTGGATAACGATTGAAAACACATCAGCTTAAGTTATCTATCAAAACAGGTAATCGTTCATTACTCTCTGAATTAAAGGAATGTCAACTATCTTCGGAGTTACCTTTGACACCTTAACAACGTACCGCCAGACTGCAGTGCTGTATCGAACATCATGCTTAGCTGACTAGATGCTCTTAAATTTCCTCTTCGCTGATAAATTACGATTTTGTTTGGGCAAAAATGATGATCACATACGCTAAAGAGCCAAACCTTTATGACCACCTACTTAGTAACGCGACCTTCGAGTTACAAAACAGCTGCAACTCGCTCTGGCAAGGATACCACAAGTTCCTGGTAGATGACTGAAGACAAGTTGTTCCACATGTCTAAGAAGCCCTCACTCAAAGTCGAGATATTTCGGCTTGATTAATTTTGAGCTCTGAGCTGCCATTTCATGACATCCCAAATGTGTTCTATTGTGTTAGGATTCGGCAAGTTATTTGGCCAGGATATTAATTGGAATTTATCGTTGTGCTCTTCGAAACATCCAATACAATTTGAGCCTTTCGAGCCTTAAGACATGGGTTGTTGCCCTGCTAGAAGATTCTACTTCCTTTTGGGAAAGCAGACGCCATGTAAAGGTGCAAATGCAGCTTTCATGGTATGCTCAGCCACAACTAAAGGTCCAAGATCCGCCCATGTGAACGGCCTCCAAAGCATAATATCGCCACCAGCACCCTGCGTATGATGTGCTGTACAGAGACGGAGCAACTGTTCTCCTGGAAGACGACGTAGCCTGACACGACAATCGTCGTGATGAATGAGAATTCGTGATTCATCTGAACAGGCAACTCTATTCCACTTATCCATGGTCCAGTCTCAATGTTCCCAGGCCTACTCTAGGAATAGTTGACAATGATGCTTGGTAAAAAGAAGCGCATCAGTTGGACTTGTGCTGCGCAATCGCATATCCTACAGTGTCATCTGAACTGTGTGTTCTGACACACTTGCACCTGGACCTGCTATATATTGCGCTGTCAACTGAGCCACTGCCTGGCGCTGATTTTGCTATACCAAGCAGGACAGTCTTCAACGTACGTTTTCTTTGACGCGTGGATGTCCAACACCTTGGTGTCTACTGCTAGTTTGTCATTTATCCACTTTGCATAAATACTAACAACGGCATACCGTGAACAACCTACCAATAGTGCAGTTTCGGTGATGCATTTCCAGTCTTCAGATTATTACAATCTGCCCTCTATCAGATTAGCTTAGATCAGCAGCCTTTCGCAAAAGTAAGAGCAAGAATAATTCCCTATCTTCTCTAGCAGCAGTTAAATACCTTACTTAATAATACCATTCCTACTTAATCACGTGTCCTTCACGTGATCCAGACGAGCCCATTGAAAATTGTTGTCACGGTCAATATGTTTCGGCTTGTCAGTGTAAGTATCTATCACTAAAGAGAGTTAAAGAAAATTGTATTCAACATAACCGTTCCCAAGGAATATCTATCTATGAAATGGTATTAAATTTAACAGTGCTAATTAGCCTGTTATAAATGTTCAAGTCCTCATAATGATTTTGATACAGCAGTGGCATCTGACGATCAGTCGCCCTTTCGTAATTGCGAAGTTTACTGGATAATTTCCCAGTAGGGAATAGCCGCTATTCATACTGCAACAGCAACGCGAGCCTTTTTCAGAGCTAATAATATCCCTTTTCTTCTTTGGCTAGCTTGATCACCTGATTTATCCTATCATCGAACAATATGTCATATGAGATGCGTGTCGAAAGTTCTCCAGCAAATCTTCAAAACGTTGGATATATATCAATGCAGCTTGAATGGCATTTCTTCAAAACACTCTTAAAACTACTTTTCACTCAATATTACAGCGTGCAGAACAAAGAGCAAATTTTGACAAGGGCACAGAGAATAATAACTGTAATAACTGTATCGACTTAAATAATTCATGTTGTTTTAAAATTCTAATTCATATATTACATATATAATGTTACGTGCGTACGGGTTCGTTATATATTGAATGCACAAGTCGTTAAAAAGTTAACAAAAATTTATTCTTCCACAACAAATAAATTAAAATGCTGAAATATTTCTTCACAGATCTTCGCACAATATCACAATATCTCAAACGTTTAGCAAAAACTCAGTTCAAACAGATAAAATAGTTCTATCTCACAGCGAAATCGCTACAATCAATACAGCATTAAGTAAACAAACAGCAGTCGCTTTTTACAGCTACAAGTATAACAGCAACAACAAC
>KK118276.1:184650-219268 GCA_000611955.2 Stegodyphus mimosarum | reverse complement strand
CAACAACAACAACTAACTGAGATGAGCTGTTTCACCTCGGCTTTTATAAGCTTTTTTAATTATCAGTAGAACTATCTCGATTTTTCTAGACTTTTCTGGATGGCAACAGTAATTACGAGATATTTATTTATTAAGCATTAAATGCACGCGCTCTTTTATTTTTATCGTTATTTTTTTTGACGTAGCTTTGTCTTTAAAAATCGTCTGCGTTGCTAAGGCAACATTAAGCAAATCTAATTACAATTCTAAATAAATAGCCAAATAAATTTGAAATTCGTAACAATAACATTATCTGACAAAGATAGAAGTTGTGGCTACACTTTCTGTAGATGCTCTGTTTTCCTGTATATTAACTAAGATCTTTCGTGAAAAGGAAATTTCTAAAAGTGAACTAAAGAAAAGGAAAAGAAGGGAGTATCTATACACATGTTCTATCACGCAGTAAATTTCAGAACGTCCAACCGTTTACATAACCCGCACAGCTTTGTTGGAATTTATTAAGCAGTCGAAAGAATATGATGCAGAGTTGTTACGAATGGCTGAAATGAATTCAAATAAGCATAATGTTAGTTCTTGAATTTGAGTACCAGTTCTTATCGATGTTATGGATTTCATCCCGTATCTATTATTTAATAGCATTCGTAAATGGCTTTAGCATGAACTGCGATAAATTGGACTGGCTATGCTTATAGGCGATGGCCAAAAGCAGATTTTGCGTTCAGAACTGATAATCAATAGCAAAATTTCACGTTCAGGCTTTAGTAAACCGACAGCAAATTTTCTGCCTAGGATCCGCCCGACCGATGGGATACGTTTCATTCAGGATTTGCACTGCCAACTGGAAAACGTCCAAATATACCTTAGATATGTGCCAGATAGTAAATATTTTTGCTAGGGCAACAGCATTCAGTGATTGCGGGCTTTCCGTTCAAGTCCCGTGATAAATAATATAAAATGTAAAAGGTAAGATAACATGCTGAACTTAAGTTTAATTGAAATGATACGATTAAAAACGGTTAAAGTTAGTCTTGAATTCTGTTTTTATTAATATTAATAATTACAATACGATAATACATATACAGGTTTCGTGACATTTAGCGGAATCTGTTAAAATGAAAAGAATTGTTGAATTGATAGTTCTATAAAAAGACTGAAAAGGAAAGGAAAACATAAATGTCGTTTCAGCAGTGGGAAAGCTATGTGGGAAAAAATGGGAGGAGAGTAAAAGTTTCTGAGTACGGAACAGAGACGTAGCTTCGTTTGTTTTTAAGATAAGCTTATGATCGTTTACAGTTTGTTATTGAAGAGCATTGATGCACATTTTAAAAATATTTATGAAAAATAAACTGTTCTGAGCAAAGTACCACGTTCATACCAGTTAACCTAATCAATAAGTATGTAATACTTGTGAAAATATTGAGTATATTTAGTGGCTTTAAACTGACGAGTTTTTAACCAATATAATTATCAATTGAAAGTTAATTGTATCACATCACATCAAATGGTAAACTGGAAGATTAATCACATCAAATGATAAACACTCAATGGCTATTTGTAAGGCGTATGGAACATAAATTAAAGGTTCTGTCTTTCGCATTAAAACCAGTACTTCCCATGTTGAGGGAAAGACAAATGCATGGTTTCGTGACATAATGTAACACAACTTTGTCAGATATTTTATAAAAGTTCCGTTAAAAACGCTCCTAAAATCAAAACGGAGAAAAGTACAATTTTTATTAATAACGTGTGATAGCAATGAAGAACATTATCCCATCCAAAACCTAACTTTAAAGCAGTATTTGGATAGCATCCGAAAATACGATATACCGTGAAATATTTTAAAAGGAGAATAGCTTATAGCTCTGGAGACCATGAACAGCAAAGAAAATAATTGGCTAGCGCAACTTTTGTCACGCACATGAAAATGGGCCATGGAATAGACCAGTGAGATTTATTCCTCGCAACGGTTTACAAAGCCGTATTACACGCTGCACCTATAAAAGTATCTAGTTGCAGTTTGGGTTGACTTCAGTATATGGAAGGACCGATATTTATGGTGTTCGGAAACGATTTGGGCAATGAAGCGGTAGATAGTTCGGCGCATCCGCTCAAAGCGTTTTCCCCAGCGGCTGGAAAACATCTCAGAGAGGGTTAGCGCTGTAATATCGAGTTTAAGAATCTCCGTTTTGTTCAGAGGCATTCAACTGAGGACATCGCTATATTCTGCAAAATCAAGAAGGTTCCTCCGAGAAATGGTATCATACGATCGTGCGAAGATAAACAGAACTATATATACTTTTTCATATATGAGCAATCGCTATTTTTTTTAAAAACTTCAAAGAGGTGTTAACGTGCTTGGTTCATAGTAAATCCTTTACGTTACAAATAAAGATCAGACAAACAAAATCCCGTACTTACCAGCTGAGCAGGCGCAAGCTTCTTTTGTCTTTTTTTGTTAATATAATAGGACATTTTTCATCAATGGCTCATTTCGCTTTTTATCGGTAATTTTTAGTAAAGTTAGGACCGATGAACACTGGTAGTTCGAGTCGGTTCAAACTGGAGCGAATGGGTTAGCTATGGGAGTACTTCCGTGGTTTTCCCTCTGGTGTAACATAAATAGGAAACAATTATTGAGTTTAAATTTTTTATTTAGTAGTTATTGAGTTTAAATTAAAATAATTTAATTGAGTTTAATATTTTTAAAGCTTTTCTTTCATATAGATTCGTAATATAAAGTCTTCAGGCAATTGATTTCATTGCGATTTGAAAGTTAATTTTATTGTGATATGTAATGTAATTACGACTCTTCGTAATATAATGAAACCTGAAAATAAAATGACTCAGTGGAGAAAAAAAAATATTTTCTCATTCGAGAAAATTGAAAGACTGTCTAGAAATGCTATATTCAGTGTTGCAATTCTATGAATTAAGGAAATTTTGCAAGCTGTCTCCGAGTCCCTTCGCAGAAAATATCAGTTGCTTTACTTCGCTACGATCCCTGATAATTTAAGATTTTTCTCATATAAACACTTGTGTTTTGCTTCATTTATAACTCTAAAATATTACATACAGTTGTCGATAAAGATTGACATGAAATACCTATAAGGTATACCTCCCACTTTCTTAGCGTGCCTTCGTGGTGTAATGGTCAGCACACATAGCCGGTATTTCAGAGGTCCGTGGTTCGATTCCCGGCGAAGGAATTGCATATTTTTCATGTCTCCTGCTACTAAATAACCTAATGTCTCTACACTGGCGCCCGAACTAAAAGGGTTGTGGATGATGACTCTCCACACCCAGTACTTGGCGACTAGGTCCCCTAAAACCCTAGTCGCCCTTTAAAAAGGGGAGTATATAAGGTATATCTCCCACATTATTAGCGTGCCTTCGTGGTGTAATGGTCAGCACACTGAGCCGGTATTTCAGAGGTCCGTGGTTCGATTCCCGGCGAAGGAATTGCATATTTTTCATGTCTCCTGCTACTAAATAACCTATGTCTCTACATACCAAGTTCGTATTTATTATGTCATCATACCATACGATTTATATACACATAGCTTACTACATAAAGCTGAAATTATTACAATAACGACTCAGAATTGTTCAGTCATTAAAATTGTTAATTTTAAAATCTTCATTATCCAGTTAAATTATTTGCACTCGACAAAATTTTACTTAATTAAAAAATAATGGGTTATTTTACAAAGCACAAAAATATATATGAATGGAAAGAGTTTTAATTAATTACAGTTACATATAAATTTAAAATTAGGCGTATAAACGCCCACGATTTGCAGTGGATTTTGAATAAAATTCTCTCGCTTTCTTGAACGATCACACATAGGTCACTTTTCTTCGGGAGCAAAACCTAATCCATTTCTTCCTAAAGCTTTCAGAATTTTAATATCTTAAGCTTTTTAGCTTTTCATGACTATTTTCCTCTGCAGAGAGGGAGCTGTGCTCGTTTCCGCTTTGCTCCACCTACTGCTTTTACTATGAATAGTTTTCCATTTTGTGCAAAAATATTTTTGCCCTTGAGGAAATGGGACTCGTTCTTATCACCCTCGAAATCGAAAGACCTTTATTAAAAATTATGCTAACGGAAGATTGCTTTTATGCCTAATTTTGTGAATAATTGCGTGTTTATCTTCCATTTGATTAATGCTATAAATATTCTTCATATTACCAGTTGGACACCTTTTAAGAGAAATGTATTTTACATTATATTAATTAAATGGATTATTAAATTTAAATGAAACTGTAAATGACCTTGAAGCACTGTTGGTCACCAGTGCCTACGGGTTAACGTTCATCCGTGTGGGTTGAAAGTTTAAATTTTGATATATTACTAAAATAGAATTAAAACAAAAGACACAGGAGGAAATGAAGATCAGTGATAATTACTGAGATGTACAGTGATACTGTCAAATCAGTGATAAACTTTACCCATCCGCATGGATCATAAATGCACGGCACCATAGGGTAAATAACGCAAGGCAATGTAACCATATTGCAATGTAATGAAATGCTCCAGGCTGTCTGGAAAGACTTAGAGGACTGAGAACTTACTAAGGATGTTTCTAATACCAAAACAAGCCAAAAGCCAAATAAAATGTTTAAAAACTTGTATTCTTCCAAAAGAAGTTGATTTAAATATTATAGTGGTGATTAGTTAAATGATTAAAGCAAAGTACGCAAGAACTTTCTGACAGAAGAAAAAGATGTATACAGGATAACCAGAGCTTTTAAAATTATTGGATCGACATTGCATAGACTAAACACTTCATAGAATCGACACAGCTTAAAATCAACACTGGCATAGAGTCGATCCTGGAGTATATTAAACATTAATTGCTAGCTTTATGCTGGACACGGTAAAAATTTCGATAATGAAATTATATGCATTAAAATTAATGCTCATTTCCACCAACACAGATATGCGATCGATCCTGTATACAATCGAAATCGCCATATGATGACATAACATAGTATACTCATGAACCTGTAGACGCTACGACGAACACCGCAGGAATAAGGTTTATAATGAAGAATGGTGCACAATAAAGAAGCTAAGAATTGAATTAAATTATTGTCTTCAGGGTACCTGTATACAAGCGATACCGGCATAGAATGGATACCATTTTTTTCCAGTCGTGTCAGTATGTTATCGATACTGTGCTGCATACTGAGCAACTGTCATATCACTCTATTTTAATTACTTTGGAAGAAAACCTCTTGATTCATTTCGCCAACCAATTAGCTACCATTTGAATCACATTCGAATTACCAGATGTTCAGAAACTAGTTCTGAAAGATATCGCATCATTGTCGAATAAATTGTGCATGAGGTTATTGTAAGCCAAGGTACTATTACGTTGCCGTACTATTACGAAGGTATTACGTACTATTACTATTACGAAGCCAAGGTACTATTACGAATTTTCATTCTGTTTCAGAAACAGAGCTGCCGAGACGTTGCTATTGTGTATTTGATCTACGTGAAGTCGATGAGGGCAATGCTTCCCTCTGCTTCGTCATCTTAGACGAATGTGAAGAAAAGTTACGCTGCGTTTTTCACTACCATCCATAGATCAAATCTCGAGGTGCCATTTCCCAAGAACGGCAAGGCACAGTAATCATCTGGGATGTCATGCTGGTTCAGGAACTATCAATAGATTCTGTTGACAGCTTTCCTCTTTAAAGTCCAGACAATCACAGGAGCAAGACACAAACAATCACAGAGCTAGAGGAACTTTCGAAAAATGTTCCAAGATACATCAAACCAGAAAGGCCGGTAAATTAAAAAGAAATGATTTAATATATGATTTTGTTGAGCTCATGTGACCCAGGAAAATATGAATCTGTTTTTGATATTTTTAAGATGTATTTTGTTATTTCTTTTAAAATAGAAAAAAGAAATAACTAATATAAAAGGAGTGTTTAAGGGCTATTAGAAATTAAAGTTCAATTTTTAAAAGTAAAATATAAGTAAAGAATTTGAGAAAAGAAATATAAGCAAAGCATCTTAACTTAAAGTAGTTTATTATTATTAAATTCAAGAAGAAATAGTAAAAAAGAGAAATGAATGGCAAAGGAATGTTGGAAAAAAAACAACAATAAGAAGGAAAATTTTGTAAATGTAGTTAGTTGTTTTACATGCATTGCTAAGTAACATGTTTCTAAAACTCTTCCCTCTGCTCGATACCTGAGATGAATTGGGGCAGTAAACTGAAGACGAATAAAAATGCAAAATAGATGAATGTTCAAAAGAACATTTTCTATGGAATACAGAAGAGAAATTCTGTTTAGTTGGGAAGGTGGACGTTGCCGTATGAGCTTGGATAAGGTATGTATATATGCAATTATAAAGCCCTAGTATTTCTTCGATATCTAAATTAAGTTATCTACTTGCTTCTATATAACTCAGGACCGTTAGTTAAGCATTTTATTTTGTTTTAATTAATTTCCTATTCAACGTTTGGTTAAGTCATAGCACAATTCTTCTCCTTCCGATAGTTGACATGCAGATCAATTAGCAAAAGAAACGGCTGAGAATATAAGTGTTATGGCCTCAGATATGAAAGGTCCAAGATCATATCTTAACAAGTAGATGAATGAAACAGATAATGAATTGTGGTACAGTTCTGGTAAGGAAATGGATGTAAGCATAATGTCGCTGAAGTTAGAAAACTGGAGGAATTTTGGCTACAAGTCAGAAAAGATGGACAGACTACTTACTAATTTCTTCTTAAATCAATGCTTGCCTAAGAATAATCCCTCAGGACCCCGTTTTATGTGTACGGAATCTCTCTTAATCACAGTTGCACTTTCGGTAAGATAATGAGCTCAGATCATTTAAACTTCGAAAATCCATTGACGGTTGCACATAACAGAAAGTTCCAGAGACAGATTTACCAGCATTAAAAAAGTACCTTATAATATTCAAACAGATGTAGCGCAGAATAATTACAGTAATGATTCTTTTTCATTCTTATGGTACTGAAATTTGTAAATCACAGTCATTGACCAAACAATGCTTTATTTCTATCATTCAGGGTTATGGAAGGCTTGAAATACATTAATGTTCTCGGCTGCTATACGAAGATGTTTAAAATATCCTGTAAAATTGCCCTATCTAAATCTGCAAGATTTTCAGTCGAGGAGCTAAATGCAAATTTAGGTTATTCGATTTGCCTAATAGTGGTAGTTTATTTTAAATACGGATTCGAAGTTTTCTGCGACTATCGTTATATTTGTTTAACCTTGCCTTGAAATTCTAATTCTGTAATTATTTGTAATAATGTATTTTATTAAGTCATATAAATTCAAATACACAATGATCACAATCGTTGGCGACGCACAGCGATTTCTTTCGGAGTGGCCACACAGCCATTTTTTTTTGGCTCTTCAAAATAAAGCCACAGGAACATGTGAAACCTGTTTCGGGGAATGGGGTTCATATTTTAGCGGTTAGGTTAGTTGATTGGTTAAACAACCCGAGAGCTATCTGCCTATGCAGAGGCATTCCTTTATGGAGGACCCTTTCAGAGGAAATTGGCCTAGTATCCACATTTCACCTGAAAGAAATCAGGGACATTCTCAGGCAGCCAGCCCGTTCGTCAGGATTCGAACCTGGGTCAAACTACCAGCTTTCAGTGGTTTTACCGCCTCGACCATTGGTGAGCTTTCTGTTTAGCTAGTAAGAAATGTACCTGCTTAATATTTACGTAAATTTTAATAGTAGTTTATTTTTAAAGAAAATTGCTACAAAAAATTGATAATTATATTGATCAACCACTACAAATATTCATGCCGCACTGACAGACATTAGTGAATTAAACATCAGCCTCTTTTAATGCCGAAACATCAATTTCTGTTAATCTCTTATAATTTCCTATTATAATTACAACTTGTTGATAAAATGGCGGAAGCTTCTAGAAATAAATAAATTCCAGACTTTCATTTCAGAATAGTGAATTACGTATATGCATTATTAACAGAAAGACTGATTAAGATTCCTTTTATGATCTGAAATATAAATGCCAAAATCTTGTTTAAAATGAATTTTAATTTATCACTTCTTTAGAAGATTCGAAAAAAAAATTAATTCACAAAGTAATTTAAAAGAGTAAGATTAATATATTTGCCTCTGTTATTAATAAAACAAGCATATACACTCACGTTTGTGAAAATTGCAACACCAAGAAGGAATCGTCATAATTGAATGCAATTTAATACACAGTTGAGTGGTAGCGGTACAAATAAATGATTAAATGTTCAAAGCAAACAAACAAGAACAAGAGATCAGAATCAGTATTTTGTGTGGCCACCACGCGCCGCAATAAGTGCTGCTACACGACGTGGCATGGAGTCAAACAAAGTTTGAATGTCTGACTGAGGAAGAGCATTCCATATCGTTTGTACGCGTACCCAAAGTTCGTCTGCAGACGCAACAGGACGAGGATCACGAGCAAGACGCCGACCAATGACATCCCACACATGTTCAATTGGCGACATATCCGGGGAACACGCAGGCCAAAGAAGAAGCTGTACCTGCTGCGCTGCAAAGAAGGATTTAACAATCCGAGCAGTATGAGGGCGGGCATTGTCCTGTTGAAATACAGCGCCTGGCAAGCTTTGAAGGAAGGGAACAGCTTCGGGCTGTAGAACTTCACGGATATACCGGTTGCTGTTCAGATTGCCCACAATTCGTAGCAATTGAGATCATCTATGATATGCTATGGCGCCCCAAACCATAACTCCGGGTGTTCGTCCAATGTGGCGTTCCATAATGCACTCCGGAAGGTGGCGTTAACGGCCATAGCGTCTGACACGAATGCGGCCATCATGGTACCACAAATTAAAGCGGGATCCGTCAGAAAACACGACATGCTGCCAATCAGCACGCCAGTCTCTATGCTGATTGGCCCATTGTAGCCGCAGACGGCGATGGTCGTGCGTTAGGGGGATCCTGTATAAAGGAGTCCGTGCGCGCAGTCCACACTGCAGCAGACGTCTACGAATTGATGAAGCACACAATGAAACACCTGTAGCTATTGACCACAGTGCTGCCAATTGTCTAGAGGAAGCTGTACGGTCCGTCCGCGCCATGCGGACCAGGTGTCTATCATCGCGAGCTGACGTCACATTTCGGGGTCCACTCCCGGATTTCCGAGTTGTCCGACACTCGTCCGTCCACTGCTTCCAAACGCGCATCACTGTGCTGCTGTTACGCTGCACACGAGAGGCTACTGCACGATACGACAATCCAGCTTCACGAAGGCCGATGATTCTCCCTCGTTCAAACTCTGTAAGTTGTTCAAATCTCGCTCTCTTTCGTCGACGAGGCATAAGTACAGATTGAGTTAACGTTTACCACTAGCAGATAACCACCGATAACCATACACGCCTCGCTACAGCCGTCTATTTATTCGGATCCATCAGCCGTTCAGAGGGCGCTGCTCAGCATACGCATGCGTTACGGATTTGCAATTCTAATCATTTGCATATCATGCGCTATTTTGCATTTCCTGAAAATTTCAGCTCACTCGCGTAAGTCCTCCATGGTGTTGCAATTTTCACAAACGTGAGTGTAGTTTGGGTTGAAGAATTTTGCTGAAAATTCTTTTGTATTAATTAGGAATTCGTAAAATTGGATTTACTGAATGACTGTTCTGAAAAGTTTTTGGTTTGAGTAAAATTTCATAGATTTCAGATGATGCCAGCGTTTATTATTACTAGTGTTTTACTTTTTAACTTTCATTTTCTTTACTTATTAGGTGTATGTGCACTTAGTTTTATATTGTTTTTACTTAATTAAATTGTGTTATTAAGCTTAACAAAAACTAACATTTACATAAAACTAGACCTTTCTGAAAGGCAGAGTAATTTATCATACCTCATTAATTATAGATCGCAAACAAGTTGTTATAGGTTAAGAAATAAGTAATAAAAATTTTAAAGTTTTTATAAAATAAACTTTTATTTAAAGCTCATAAAATAATTAATGAGCTAAAAAGAGAAAAATAAGTTATCATATAATTTCATGGCAACAATATATTAATTAATTCTCTCTATAAAATTCATCTACAATTTTATACGACGAATAATAAAATAGTATGCTGCACTTGATAAATTTAGGAGTTTAATGGTTTATACCAGGGGTCTCCAGAAGTTTTAGACCGCGGACTGTGTAGAGACATTAGGTTGTTACGAAGCAAGAGAGGGGAAAAATAAGCAACGCCTTCGCCGGGAATCGAACCACGGACCTCTCGGTTACGCGTCGAGCATGCAGGCCACTACACCACGAAGGCATGCGAAGAAGGGCGGGAGAATTACCTTATAACTGTACTGTTATACGAAACTTCGAGAGTGAAGACCTAGTTATTTCATCATACCATAGTGATGTAATTATGATAAATAGTATACATATGTTTCTAAGTAAGGCACCAAGATTTTTGCGATTAAATCTATACCGCTATAATAACATGAAGAGCCTTGCGTTTTGGACTTTTATACAGTTTCATCTAACATAAATTTCTTATAACTTTTTATACATTTGCATTCTTGATAGAGAATATCACAGAATACGTAGGTTTGCAATGTAAATTTACTTTTCAGTGGTTTTACCTCCCCTTTGTAACAATGACCACTACATTTCGTTAATATTTTAACCACATGCAAACTTTTGGACATAGGTACATGGAGTCATTAGTTTTTTTTTAAACATGAGATGTGAAAACCGTGCGACGCACTCGACGAGACTCGAACCTCGGACCTATCGAAAATGCTCCGAGTATACTTCCAATTACACTATGAAGGCGTGTGGTAAAAAAGGAGAAATACCTTATAAAATCTCCCTTTTAAAGAGCGACTGGGGATTAGGGACCTGATCGCCAAATCCTGGTGATGAATTATAGTCCACCACCTTTTGGTTCGGACGCCATTTGTACAATCGTTAGGTATTTTATGAAGCAAGAGACGTGAAAATTGTGAAGTGCGTGCACCGGGACTTGAACCCTGGATCTCTTGAAAACACATCGAGTATGATTTTAATTACGTCACGAAGGCACGCAGAAAAAAGAGAGAAAATATTTTATGGATATTTCATATTTTTGGTCAAGTTTTGCGTGAAAAATAAATCTCCAAAATTAAAATAAATTACAACATATGCAAAACAAAAATTAATAATTAAATAAAATCGCTTCCGAAAATGTCTGTAAACAAACCTAGAATACTAACACATGAAACTTTGTTCTCGTGAAAACTACAATTGCAAAAATTTTAATAGCGTTACTGTATTTTACTCATTGTAAATTTAGAAACGATTGTATGTTTATAATATGCTTTATAAAGAACGTGAATGACAAGTAATGCATTTATAGATTGGTTGCTACATAAAACAGCTAATGTGTATGTTACCTTATTTATTTTTAATTTAATAAAGTTATTTAAAGAAACCTTGTAAGCTATATTTTAATTTTATAACAGTTATTTCACTTTAGTGAACCTTTCCTGTCTTACCTTGTTTCAACTTATTACTCCCTACCAGAAAGAGTTTTTAGAATCGCGTTGGATGGAAGTGAGGAAAAGATTAGTATTAAAGTCAAGTTCAACTGACTTCGGGAGAAAAAGTTAGGATTTCTGAGAAGCGCGCGTTCGCCTTTAAGCTACGTCTGTCTAAGCTGTTGTTACACTGAGTCGTATTGTTACATGCCTTTTGATAGTTCGCCAGCTAGTTTAAGGTTTCTTTTATTCTATTATTTTCTATTTTTAGTATCAATTACTAAAATAATAATTATAATTTAGTATCAATTACAATTATTATTTTAGTATCGGCTATGAAGTTTTCAGTTAGCATTAAAACACAGGCAATAAATTATAGGGCAATTATGTATAAAGAAAAATAACTCAACGTCACTGACAGAAAGAAAAACGCACTTTGATTATTCACTTTCGGAAATTGGATGTAATTACAGTATTACAGCGAACATTTTATTTGAATCTAAAATGAAAAAACAAATAGCGTCAATTCATCATTAAGTGCCCCAAGATGACGAACTCAAAATTTTAAGATCATAAACCTCACATAGCCTATTTCAGTGGTACTCTGTACAATACCCCTCTATTCGGTGTTGTAAACAGCAAAATTTTGATACTTTTTATTTGTTCATCCAACAAAGATATATGCGGAAAACCTTTTTAACATCAAATAAACAAATCTAAATCGATTTTGAAAACTTTCCGCCAACACATTCTATTGTCATCGAAAACGTCAGTGTATAAAATTTAAAATCGTTAGCTTATCAGGATGTACGTTAAAAATCGATGGCAAAATTCAAACCGTAACGAAACACCATGAGTTAACGAAATAAAAATCAATAAAAAGAAAACTAATTTAAAAAAATGCTAGCAAGTCGTCTAATTAATATTTTTTATCATCACGTTTTTAAACAGATGAAAAAAGTTCATCTTTTAAACAGTTGCTCGTTAACTAGAGCTTGCGATGCGTTGTGCGAAAAATGTAATAAAGGTAAATGCACATTACAAATATCAACATTTTACAGTTCTCCCATTTCTGTATGGCTCCATATTTTTTTACCAACAAAAAGAACGTGAATTTTGTTTGGCTATTATATATTAATTTTTTCATGGGTTATTTTGGCACTTAATTCTGTGTTAATTAGACTTATTGCAGAAAATAAAGTAATAACACAGTGTCAAAATTAACCGATATTCAACCTGCTACTTCCGAAGTTCCTTATTAATAATAATGACATAGCAAAAGATTTAGCTCCTCTAAAATGATTTTTAAATCTCGGGAAAATTTTTTTAAAATTCATATTGTAGAAAGTGTACCAAGTTAGAAGCTTCTGGCGGGCCATATTTTGATTCGCAGGCAGTATGCTAAATAAGCCTGTTTTAGAATATAATCCCAGATTTCTTTTCTTTCTTCTGTTAAAGCAAATCTGTTTTAAGAGTGATGTTATCCAACATATCTCATTATTCTAGTATCATTAGGATAATGGATATTCTGCCATATTTAAACGAAAGAAAAAATCTCAGACTTAGTTAAATTGAGAAGAAGCTAAATTTGATTGAGTCTAGAAAGAAGGAAAAACGGATAATTAGAATCTTTCTGCATTATTTCGCGATGCCTTGCGAGCTGCAGATTTATTTTTCTGCGTTTAAGAAGATACGACTTGATATCCGTCTAGCTCACTGAACATCCGCCACAGAGGAAGGGAGAGAAGGATTTTCTTTTGCTTTCGATAACGAATCTGAATGGATTTGCAGGAAAATCCTCGACCCGAAGATCTGCCACTCAGGCGAAGGATATCAAATCATTTCCAAATCTTTCGGAGATCAGAAGTATTTCCTTTGCTTTAGGGATTTCCAGTACATTGCAAACAAAACATTCGAGCAAATCTGTTCGTTCCTCGAGGGGCATTCGATCAGACGAACAAATTAGATACTGGAAAAGTAGTTCATGATCCCACGTGAGTAAGGATGCATTGTTCATCCTTAAAGAACACAAAAGATTAACCGTGGAAGTGGAAAAGGCGATTTGGGACAAATGAAAAATCAAGAGGAAATAATAATTAGAAAAGGAATTTCATCGTGGTGCTTGAATCTAATATTATGTTATTGAAATTTATAAGAATTTTGGGATTATCAGATCATATCGCGAATTTCACTTTTTCCCTTACAGTGGGATTTCGATTTTAGGAATTCATATGAATCACAAGTATAAATTATTTTCATACAACGACCTTATTCGTCATTACTGTATATAAAAGAGTTGCGCTAGTATTTAAGACTTGGATAATCCCAAACCCTTCTTTGTGAGGTAAAATCGGTTGCGCAATGTGATGCACTCTGCCAAAATGCTCTTAGTGATAAGAAAATTAAATGACCGGTTCTCCGATTTCCTATGAATGTTTGAATTAGCAAAGGTATGGTTACTTACTGTACTTTATATTTAAAAAGAAAAGATATGAACGTTGATAATAAAATACGATACTTTTTTAAAACCGAGTAATTCATAAAACGGAGGTTCTTAAAGACGCTGACTGTAAGTGCTTTCTAACGTCTAATCGCAATTATTGGATACTTTTCGTACTTAAATATTTAATAACTAGCCGCTGCGCGGCCAGCCTTCGTCTGGCTTTTACGTGTACCAGAAAAATGCCTAAAGAGAACACCAAACATTAAATTTGAAAAGTGCACAGAATGTTACTCTGCAGAACAATTTTATCGAAAAAGAAACAAACAACAACGGAAAAAAAATTCAGTTAAAAATGCATTACATATAAAAAGCATACAACGAAATAAGAAATATCCCTTAATACAAATATCATTTATCCTAATAAATAAAGTAACCAACTTCCCTTTGCAAAATCTTAAGAACAAAAATGGCATAAACAGATTAAGAACTTAAACGGATTAAAAAATATCATTCAAAACTTTTTTATAATTAAAATTATATATAATTAAAACATTATATCGCAATGAAATAAGCAATATCCCTCGATACAAATGTTAATTATCCTAATAAAATAATTAAACAATTTACCGTTGCAAAAAGAAACAACTGTTTAATTTCTTAAACTTTTCAGTCTCTTAAAAACAGTAACGTAAGAAATACGATGAAAAATTGTTACCAAACCGAAATTTTTAAAAGAATGAAACTATTCAAAATGATGCAATTTCATCAAAAATCTATCAACAACAGTAAGAAAGGAAAGCTGTTGCCAAAACTACATTTTAAAGTATCTGAGATGTGAGAAGTGTATTCGGAAGCTTCATTTTAAAAATTTTTAAAAAATACAAAATATTATTTTTCCAAAATTCCTTTTTTAAAAGGAGTCGAAAGGATTAAAGTTCAACGTGTCCAAAAATCAAAGGAAAATAAACGGCCCATTTTTTAAAATAAGTTTTTTTTTTTTTAAATTCCGCTGAAAAGGTGTTAAGCTCACCTTCCTAAATAAATTCGTATTTAATCGATTTATTGAAATAAGAAATTTATTTTAAGTTAGTAAAATAGCTAAGTGTCTACGCTTCACGACGATGTAAAAATGAAATGTATAGAGTGAAATCTCGCTTTCCTGTAGCCCATTATGTCTCAAAATGACGCGATTTGGTCACAAAACATAAAATAAAAAAAATTCGAATTCGAATTTCGAAAAAATCGGTTCGAGGTGCACTGGCTCTTGTGTAGATATACCTATGTACCAAATTTCGTGGCCCTGGGTCTGTTAGCTTACTCGCAACACGAACGAAAGACACACACACACACACACACACACACACACAGACTCTTTGTTTTATTATATGTAGAGATTACCGAGGTAAATTTTCTAACTTCAAAAATACATTACAATGTGAATGAAATTATAACAAGGAAAGAAAGTAAAGATGTGCAAACTATAATGTCTGAAAATATTATTAATTTAAATAAGAAAAATTCTCTCGTGGAATAGGGAGGGACTTCATGTAATGGTGATAATATTACTAAAAGAGAATTAGGTTACTTAGAGTAAAGGTGGGAGTGAATTAAATTTTTTTAGTATGACGTAACGCATGTGAGTTATCACCTACGGGATGCAATACCTTCGCGATAGACTTTTTAAGGGACACTAACCTGTATTTACGTTAAGCATAAGATAAGCCACAAACATTCTATACCTCTCAGATAAACAACAATTCGCCTAAGAGGTACCTGGTTTGTCTAAATCTGTTGCAAATTACCAGAGTTTCACAGCTTTAATCAACCGATCACAGATAGTATTTCACTATTTTCTAAATGAATAATCATTCGTGTTTATTTAATTACTACAAAGCGCTCGAGGGCTATCTGCCTATGCCTTCGTAGAGAACTTTATGGAGGGTACTGACTCAAATATACTTTAAACATGGGAAAAAGTAAGCTAACGCTCATTTTCACAGTGATTAGCACCCCGGACTAAACTGCCAATATTCAGCAACTTTACGTTCTGCGGCTGGTTGGCGAAGTAACCGTTTAAAAATATGTAACATAATTAATCATTGAAATAGTTGCGAGCCAGTTATTCATTTTATTCCGTTATATTTAGTGATATGTTTTCGAAACATGTGTAAGTCGCGAATTTTGGTAAAGCCATTAGTACAAATCGTAGCCTAATTTTATCTCCATTTTACGATTACTTTCTAATTGCCCTACACTTATGCCTTCCCCACCCCGCTGAAATAAAATTACTAGTTTAATTCTTATGGATTTTTTAATCAAATACGAAGCAGATAGTAATGTGAAAGTTTGCTTTATTTTTTCTGATATCACTGAATTTCTTAATATAATCAAATGTACCAAATACTATACAACACAAAATTTTAACATTAGTTTACTATGGAGATTTAAAATTTGCTACTTAATGCAGAGCAGGAAATTACAGACCCTATTGATTTTTTTGTCTGTTCCTTTTTTGTTAAATATATGGATTCAATACATAAAAATTAGTCTTTATAGCCCACAGGAAAAGGTTAATGAGTATGGTTTCAATAAATGAATCATTGTCAGTTTAAATTAAACTTATATACTTACACGATTAAATTTGCAAAGCAAGTTTGAAAACCCCGAACAACTGTTACTGTTGAGTTCCAGCTTTCGCTGGTGGCTGCGATTGACATGCTAAATGCATGTTGTTTTCCGGCTGTCTTGATATGTTTGCCTCAGTGGGCGCTTGAAGTAGAGTGATTACTTGGTCATTGAATCCAGAAGGACAGCTAAGATGGATGACGGTAATGTTTGTAATTGATACACAAAACAGTTCTAATGGCTATCTGTGTGAGTTATTAAATTCTGTCCAATATAAGTAGATGTTATTGCCAGTTGACAATGCATAAATTCCATTTGTTTTCAATACTATAAAAAGGCGTTGCTTATCAGTGCAAGAGAACTTTAAAAATATATTTTTTCTCTTTATTTGTTAACAGTATTTTGAAATGAGTATTACTTTACCTCGTAAGTCTGATTAAAAAATGCCGTCTTTAACTTGCCGTCTTTTAAAAAATAGATTGCAAAATCTATTTTCGTTCTAATCGTTCTGCTCTGCTTCCGAAAAAACATTCGAATTGTTATCATAAAAGTTTAAAATAGCTCTGGAGATTGCAAGCATTTGAACCACATATTTTTCAGCAACAGTACAGGTTTTTAATTGTTTGATATTTTCTGTTTAAACACTGCTGGCCAGCCAAATTGCAACACCAAGAGACATCACAACAAAATTTATTTAGTAGATAACATGTTGACCAAGTATCAAATGACTAAATTTATAGACTTCTGTGAAGTGTGGTTCCTTCTAGAATCAGTAGCCAGAGTAGTCGCCATTGTTGGAGATCACCGCTGCCACATGCCTCGGCATTGATTCAAAGAGACTTTCGATGTGTTCTTGGGGTACAGCAGACTAAGCAGCTTCCACACGTTGCCAAAGTTGATCTGGTGTGGCAGCTTGGGATGTAATCTGGTTCAGTCGTTCAGCAACCATGGACCATATGTTTCCTATCGGCGAAAGATCCGGAGAGCGAGCCGGCCAGGGAAGCAATTTAGTCTGGCCACTGACGAAGAACCCTTGGACAATGCGTGCCACGTGTGGTCGCGTATTATATTGTTAAAATATGGCTGTGGGCAAGCCCTAATAGTAAGGAAGGACAACTGGCTCCAACACCTCGGAGATGTAGCGCTGGCTGTTTAAAGTACCGGCAATGCCTACTAGAGGAGTGCGAGAGTGATATCCAATACCGCCCCATAGCATAATACCCGGTGCAGAATCAGTGTGGCGGTGCATAACGCAGCTGTTCAGCATCCTCTCTCCACGGTGTCTCCAGACTCGAAGCCGACCATCGTGGTGTTGCAGACAGAAGCTTGACTCGTCAGTAAAGAAAATTTCATTTCATTCTGCCGTCGGCATCCTTCTTTCACCGCACCATTGGCGGCAGAGACGCCTGTGGTTCTGCGTCAAGTGTAGACGAAGCAATGGACGTCTTGCGGACAGACCCCTCTGCTGTAAACGGCGTCGAATGGTACGCGCAGACACTTGATGATGCGTTATAGACTGAATGTGCTGTGCTATGGTTCGTGATGTGACTGAGCGATCCGCCACTGCCATGCGCACAATGTTCCTGTCATCATGTGAAGTGGTGCAGTGAGGTGGATGCGATCGAACACGTCGGTCCGTCGTACCCTCCTGCATCCAACGGTCACATATACCACAAGAAAAACACAATGCCGAACTTGAAATCGTCGAAAACTCTAAGCCTTAAACAGCGCTTTGAAGTGGCGCCACGGGCGCGTGTGACGTGTGTCTGCGCTGAAAGTCTAATCATTTGCATATCTTACCTCCGCTAAGGCATGTTGTAAATTTCATGTTATTCGAATGCTTCCTTCAGGACGTTACATTTACGGTGGCCAGCAGTGTAGCATTTTACATATAAAAAAAGCCGAGAAACAAATACTGAAGTTTACAAAGATAAAATGCGTTTTCAGGTATATTTTTTTATTTTGTTCATCAGTAAGGATTTAGTTTTATGAACCGTCACTTATAAATACTTTACTTCAAGAGCAAATGCGTATTTGAACGTTTATACAATTTTAATTTTTAACACATTGTTGTTATTTAATATTTTTTATTATGTTATTAACTCCTCTTGCGCAGAATTGTTAAAGTGCAAACTATATTTCCTAGTTTGCAAAATTTTAAAGAGTTCTGAAATGATGGAGCACAAACTACTCAAATATAGTTATTCCATTACCATAATTAAGGTAAAATAACACTCCGAAAAAAATATTAATTTTGAAGTTAAACAACTAAAATTAGATTTAGCCTAGAGGAACATGGGGCGTATAAACACAGAAGTCCTGTGTTGCCCAGCATTATTGGTCCGAAAATCACACCTGCAATTTTTCTGCAGCCATCAGTTATTCAAAAAACATCTTCCATCGGTGAATTAGATTTTCTAAAGGCGCTTCACATTCAAAAAAATCTTTCTGCTCTAGTTAACAACCCTAATTCCAATCCATCTTTAACTTCAACCTTTGAGGAAATTATGTTTTAGTTTTCTTGTCTCATGAATAGATGGCGACAGTAGCTTACCTCCGGTCCAGCCATTCTTATCTTATCTTATCTTATCTCTATATCTTATCTCGTTCATTTGCGCTTTGGCAGCTGAGGATGATAGTTCGGTATAAACCATCGAAACTAGTCCCGTGAAAATTTGCAAATATAACACTGATTTTTGTTGTTTGGTGTTCCATTTCATTGCAATTTAATATTTCCGGCTACATTTCGCACCGTTAAGGTGATAATAAAATAGTGATTTTTTTACTGTTATAGGCTGACCAGAGAACATAAATTGATTGTGTAATATCGGCAGACGCCAGAATATAAATTAATTGTAACAGGATCCGTTCACGTTCTTTTCGTAACTATGCCTAAATCAGGGACTCTAGTTCTGATTTCACTATTGCCATTCGAAATATGAAAAGCATTTTAGTGCATTCTGCGCAAAAAATACATTTCTTTACAATCGCTTCGCTTAAAACTACGTATTCTTTTAACTATGTTGCCAAAACATCACGATTTGTAGGTACACTGCGCAAAAAAAAAAGGGAGGCGGGAGGACAGTTCTATATCTTCCGTTCTACTGAGCCGATTGACGAAACTGCTAACTGGCATTCTATGATCTCTATGATAATATTCAGTCTATGACTTCGCTGAGTGGGCTGTGCAGTACGAAAAAAAAGGGAGGCAGTTTTATATTCCCCGTCCCCCCGTTCTGGGTTGACTGACGAAATTCAAATTCCGTTTTCCGTTCTCGAAAGCACCACTTAGGATATGTATTAGACTTATATATAGCATTGTTCTAATATAGGTATTTTGACACAAATCTGGCTTTTTCTGAAATGACATGTCTAGTTTTTTACATATTTCGATTCTACGACTCAAATTGTGCCTAAATATTAAATGTTGTAAAATTTGGTGCGAAATTTACGGAAAAATGTAAAAATTTATCTTGAGGCATTTTTTTTTCAGTTTGCGCCAAGAATAATTTGCTTGGCGAACTTCTTAATTTATAGCAACCTATTTTCCTTTCATTTCTTTCATTGTACACGAGCGGAAAAAAGGTTTTAGCTCCTCAATATTATTGAATTTGATATATATTTATCAATATCCCTTTTTTTATTAAACTTACTTAATTCCTTCTTTCCCATTTCGAAATTTGGGTTCATTCTAAATAAAATTCGCCCATTTCTTATGATTTATTTTTAAAATTTATATTTTTAAATAATTTTTATAAGTTTTTCGAAAAACAATTTGAATTATAATCTATAAAAATACATCTTATATATAATATTAGATGTATTTCTAAGTATGCCTGCAAAAAATTAGAGTTTTTTATTTAAAATTTTCCAAGATGTACATGAATTTACATATTGGTGCGTTTTGAAACTTGGCATATTTTGTTAAAAGCGATAATAATAACTCCAAATTTAAAGTATAAACGATGACCTTTCTTCTGCTCTTGTTCAACGAAAAAAAAAAGGAGAATAGGTTACCATAAATTAAGACGTTCGCCAAGTGAATATTCTTGACGCAAACTAAAAAAATGCGTCGAAATAATTTTTTTAATTTTTCGGTAAATTTCGCACCAAATTTTACAAAATTTAATGTTTAGGCATAATTTGAGCCGTAGAATCGAAATATGGAAAAATGTGGCCTGTCATTTCAGAAAAAGTCCGATTTTGTGCCAAAATACGTGTTTTAGAACACGTAAGTCGCGCTTTCGAGACATGAAAAACGCAGTCTGAATTTCGTCAATCTGCCCAGTAGAACGGAAGATACAGAACTGTCCCCTTTTTTTAGTCCAAAGGTGCTTTGTCCCTGAAGGACTACTGGATTCGTTTTGCGATTTTGTGTCGGAAACATTAAATGTCGGTTCACTTTTCAAACTGTTGCTACCATATATTGCAGCCCTGTATTATATTTAAAGAAATTATATAATGAAGAATGTGCATAAATGTAAGTATGTTTCTCGCATGGTGATAAAACGACGGTACCTAGAGCCATCGAATTTTGAATGACGTAATCCTGCTGCGAATATGGGCATCTGGAAGCCCAAATTTGAAATTTGTTTTATTATCGATTTCATATTCTGTCAAACATTAAAGAATTGTTGATTAATAAACTCAACAATTTCAAAGCGAGCAATGGCAACTTTGTAGAGAAAAAAACATTTTTATACAGCGCGTGAGACTGTGTATAGGAAATCCTAAAGATATGCTCAGTTTAAAATTATTTTGTGATATTGTTCTTTAACTGAATTTTATGGTTTAAGTGAGAAGAACATGATATTTAATGAATAAAGGTAACACACAAAATGTTAAAAAAACGCTCCTTTGGCGTAATTTAAAATCTGAAACCTTTCAGATTTTTTTTTTCGCAGTGTACAAAGGTTATCGATCATGTTGTGCCTATTGTATAAACCAAAAACGACAGACAGAAGTTCAGATTCTAGTGTATATAATCTTTATTTATACATGCACCATTTTATTTTCGCGTAGACGTAGTGCGAAAGTACGAAAATATACTATAATGTAAAACAACGACAATTAGAACTACAGTATGCACGTTGTAATGCAATCATATTGCATTATTCTCTTGTTCATTAGTTGAACTCTAAAAAATGTAAAATTTAAATTATGCGGATACTATCTTATCAGATATTTACTTAGTTGGCAAACAAAGTTATGCACATAGCATTAGAAATACCTCTTATCCTTTGTAATAATGAGGAGAAATGTTAATAAAAGTTACCAACTGATGGTTATATTGTAAACCAAATATATTTTTAATTGGTTTGGTTATATTGTAAACCAAATATATCTTTCTGTTTATTAGGCCAATAGTGACCTACGGTTCACCAGTATTTACGGCAGTCTATTGAATGTTGTCGGGAAGCATTTAATAATCTATTTAATTAATAAATGTTGTCTGCAAACTTGAAAACTTCATTCCTCACATTGAAAAATGGTGTGCACACACTGCAAAGTTCAAATGAATGCGCCCAAATCACAACTTCTGATTATTCGGAAACGAAAAAGGAACGTTCCGCTCAAAGAAAGACTTAAACGTTTCTCAATGAACCTGTTCCTATCGTCTCTCAAGCAAAAAAGCTTATGATGTTGTTTAACGATCACCTCACATGGACTCACCACGTTAATAACGCTCGATACAGAGCTCTAAAAATCATTAAATGTCTTTATCCCATCAATTGGAAAATACTCTTCACTAGACTGGGACAAGAAGAGACATTTATCTTTCTGTTATTAGGCCAGTAATGACTTACGCTTCACCGGTCTTTACGACAGTTACTGACCAGGAACTTAATAAATTACAAGCGACGCAGAACAGATACCTGGGTATCATCACAGATGCCCACAATTTTGTGTGGAATAAGTGTCTTCATGATGACCTCAAAGTAGAGCCCCTAGCGAAGTTCTTACGCAAGATTAATAAACAATTCTTTCGGGACGCACAAGATTGCAACATTTTGAATCGTTTGAATCTCTTCAGCTATGAAATTCTACAAGAAGATCGGCACTTGCGACCTTTCACAGCTTTTGTGAATGAAAAACAAAATTTCCTACATAGGACTTAAAAATGTTTTTACAATTCCATATTGTCCAGACTCAAGCATTCTAATTAGGACGTTCTGCCATTTTAGCATGACATATAAATATTATGTAAATAGTGGTCTGTTTTCTGGGAAAATATGTATTTTATGTTTTATGTACTGTATAATTCTGTAAAATGTGTTTTTGTCACATTCCTCACGTGATAAAGGAGTCACGTCCTCTCCAACTTTTACCCTGTTCTCTGAACCCACTCAAGAATTTCTATACTTGCATCGCTCCTTCGAAGTATCTATGTTACGATAGCCCGTATAAAGCTTGCTTATTTAGCGAGCTAGACACAGCGACAGGAACTTGTTTATTAAAAACAAGTAATATAAAAAAATTGAAAGTAAATTCTTGCTTAGGTCAACAAAAAAATTAAAAAATCCCCCAAAAAAGTTTTAAATACAAAAAAAAATTTTAATTAAAAATTTTAATTTTTGAAAAAACTGTATTAACTTTAAGTGTCATCCACTGCAAGTTTAAAGAAATGTATTTTAAATTCAGTGTATGAATAAAAAGTATTTTATAAACGACTAAAATTTCAGTAGGATATAGGGAGAGTGTGAGCTAATTGTTGAAATTTAATGAAATAAATATTTATATTAAAAATGACATAAAGATTTAATCTATTTCTTTAAATTTGTACTACTGACGACACGCGTAAGATGAAGATTTTATGCGTTTTATGCAATGGGAACAATTGCGAAGCCTCTTGCATGATAAATGCAGTGTAGCGTGAAATGTAATGGACGTAACGATGCAGAAATTTTGAAAGGTCTCTGTTAATTATACTTTAGCATCAGAATAAATTTTAATTTGTTGGATTTCTTTATGGGGTTTTGTTTGAATCTTAAGTTTTAAATCAAAATTTTAATCCCCCAATCTTGATTGCAGCATAAATGAAGAAACTCTCTTTCTACAAACGAGAAAGAAATAAACATAAGATCTGTTTAAGTGGTGAGGGGATGGCTGAAGATTTTGAGGCAGTATCATAAATAACATGAAGCAATATACAAAGGTATTCACAAAAAACGATTTCCTGAGAGAAAGACAGACCTGAAATTTCCTGCTTTCTGTATTCTTTTTCGATTCCGAGGAAATAAATCTTTGAAGGAAGATTTCTTAAATTGTGCAGTATAACTGACGGCTCCATTCTTTTTCCTGTCGAAAGAAAAAATGGTGGGCAATCAGGAAAAGTTTACTTATGGTTGGGAAATCAATGGCAAACATTACGATAAAGAGGTTTTCTTCTTCTCCAGCTAAATTTCAAAGGTGATGTTCACTACGTAGACAGACCTTGCCCAACTTTTCATGATGAACGTGCTGGGTCCCGTTCGATTATTACTATTTTCGCAAAAGCGATTTCTGAAATGTTTTAGTTCTGATTGCTGAAATGATGATTTTAATTAGCTATTTAGGAAATTTATCGAAACAGACTGTGTTTACAGAAAATTGCTTCGTTTTAGAGAGTGAGACTGTGTAAAATTTTGTTTACTACACTGGTGTGCAAAATTCAAAGAATTTGCAAATTATGTCTATTTTTTCCAAAAAATACTGAATAAAAATCATTAAATTTGCCGGCGAAGAATTATGCGAGTATTCGGAGTCGGATACATAAGCGATACATACATGTCTGCGGAACTGCTGTTGTGGAGAGAATATAAGCTCGCGAGGGTGTTTTGGCGATTTGTACTTTTTGACATCTGTATAAACGATTTTCCTTTCTTATTCAACTAAAAAATTCTAAAGTATGCAAATGATACGGTCATTTTATCCAAGTCTTTAAATCCTCAAATTGCCACAAATAATCTTCAACTGCATGTCAATACCATTGTAAAATAATGTAACCTGTGGAAAATTAACCTTAACCTTAACACCTCTAAATGCTGTATGGTGCTCTACAGACGTTACAGGACTACAGTGAGAGTAAACACCGACATCACAATAAATGATGAAATTGTCCCTGTTTGCAAGTTCGTACAAATATTTAGGAGCTACCATTGACCAGAAACTCACCTTCAAAGATCATATCCATTTCTATACTAAACAATGCCAATTCTGCTTATATAGCCATTTATTGTTTAATCGGAAGAAATTCAAAACTGAATATTCGCGGGAATGGACCACTCTACTTATCCCTCATTCGCCCTATTTTATTATATGCAGTCCCGGCTTGGGTCACTGCAAATAAAATATAAAGAGTAAAAATAAATTTCTTCCAAAACAAAATTCTAAGATCAATAGTGAACGCACCGTGGTTTGTACGCAACTCCATTATCCATGAGAAATTTAAAAAATAGCCTATACATGACCAAATGTTAATTACTGCTCATAACATTTTTGAAAAAGCAATGAACTAGCCGTATCCTGCAATTAAAGAATTCACCGAGTACGATCCTTCAATCGAATATGTTGTAAAACGCCCAAGATCTATTCATTACAATGCACACTGGGAGTAACTGTAAACATGAATATATTTTACAAATGCTTACTTAATTCAAACTTACATGCACAAATGCTTGCTTTGTCACTACTAATTCTTTCGCCTTCGGGTGTGATATGTAGCACCTTAATTTTCAACTACCATCAAAGGCATTACGGCGCATTTTGATTAACTGGCAAAAACTCAAAGTAGTTCATGTCAGCAGCAAAATGATGATCCATGATCCACGATCCATTGGCGATTTGTGTATTCACACTCCTTCACGTATCTCTCAAGAATTGGGTAACTTTTATACGGTATATGGTAAAATGAGTAGACACGAACCTATATATGACGGAATGAGATGGAGAATCATCCGTAGATCGGAGGCAGGCTAATCACAAATGCAGGTAGCTACAGAGTTCAATGTAACGCCCAGTATCGTCTGCAGTTAGTGGCAAAAGTTTCAGGATACTGGATCCATATGGAAAAGACCTAGATAAGGTCGACGAGATCCACAGCGGCGAATGAGGATTGTTATTTGGCACTTTCAGCGCGGCGACACAGAATAGCTACAGCTTTACAACTCTCCCGTGAGCTATATGCTACCCACTGGAACCCAAATTTAAGGTCTGTAGTTGCCCAAAGGGTTATAAGATAGGGCTCTCTGACGAAAACCTGCGGTTTATGACCCACTTATTGCAGCACAGAAGACAGCGCGTTTAGCACGGTGCCGAAAACTTGCTCCTTAGGCCAGACTTCAGTGGAGCTCCGTACTTTTTACAGATGAGTCAAGATTCAGCCTAAACACTGATTTTTGCCATACCTGTATCTAAAGAAAGCATGGAACTCGATACCATGCCTTCCTCATCAGAGAAAAGGATCATTACTTTAGTGGAGATGTAATGGTTAGACAGGCATTACGTTGGATGGCCGCACACCCCCGTTTGAGTTCGACAAAGACTCGACTATTTTGAGGAAGAGAAAAGAGATCTTAGAACACTATTTTTACATTTTCAGTGGCGGAGTTGGTCCTATGTTCTTCTTAACGTACGACAATGCTCGTCCATATATGCCTCAGCTGGTCGATGGAAAGCGAAGACATTTGCCGCATTTTTCCAGCCAGATCTCCTCATCTTCACCCTATACAGCGGGTGGGAGACGCTGTTGGAAGAGCGATTTCGTCTTGCCATCTCCCTCCGAGAAACAACCTGAAGTTGAAAATTGCCTTCTTGCAGAAGTGGGATCGACTGCCACAATTTCATTATTCCCACAATTAATCATGAAATTAACCAGATAGACAACAATTTCATGATTTATTGTGCTGCTTCGTGATTACCCAAAATTAAACATGAAATTTAATCATTGAAGCCAAATTTAATTATTCTTTGTTCTGCCCATGATTATCACAATTATTCATGAAATTAAGTCATGTTGTAGAGACATTAGGTTAATTCGGAAGCAGAAGTGATGAAAAATAAGCAACGCCTTCTCCAGGAATCGAACCACGGACCTCTCGGTTACGCGTCGAGCGTGCTGACCACTACACTACGAAGGCATGGGAAGAAAGCTGGAGAAAATGCAGAATACATCATGAAAATATGGGGTTATGCTATTTTCATGATGCATTCTGCTGTCGCACAATTAATAATGGCATTTAGCCGTGTATTCCACAATTTCATGATTTATTGGGTTGCTCCGTCGTTTTCAAAATTAATCATGAAATTTAATCAAGCAATCCCCAATTTTATGATTTTTGTGTCACTCTTCCTTTTAACAGTCATTTTAAGGAACAATGACTGTTAAAAGTTTAGCCAAAAAAGGACGGTTGAAGGTCGCTTTTGGTTTAATTTTGATAATCTGTTTAATGAATTAAATTCAAATTCATTTAGTTTAATGCAAGAATTCAATGATAGTTTCTGTCACATTTCGACCATTATTATGAGAAGTTGTTTCTGACGCTATGCATTATACATCGTGTAGACAATTATTTGATATTCGTATACTTTACACAGTCACTAATGCAGTGAATCGACGTTTAAACTACTTGAGTTCTGCTACTGGCTCTGAATCAGTAAAATAGTGAATGTCTTGATTTCAAAGCGGAGAATATCCGATGTTACACTTATGAGTTCAAAATTCTAACAAAAATTTACTAGAAAGACCATCTACTGAGAAGCTGACATCAGGTGACTCGTAAAAGTTAAAAAAAGTTTAACAATGTTTCCTAAATGAACACTCGAACTGATAGAACGTTTTTTAATCTCTTACATATAAACATTTATAGAATTTAGAAAATATTCTATTGAAAATCCTTCCTTTAGATTGGATTCTCTAGACTTAGATTCAAATGCTTATTTCTGAGTCTAGAAATACAGATGAAGAAACAAAAAAGAAGCAAAATCCGTAATCTCTTATGGCTTTACTTTCTTGAAACTCCCTACCCTCATGATGCATGATAATAATGCGTTTCTGCAACATAATTACAGGAATGAGTTCCGACCATTTATAGCATTTGCTTTGTTTTATTTTAATAAACTGCTGGTAAATTTTGTATAGCTTTTTTTTTTTCACCGGTTTGGTTGTACTAGTGAAAGTAGAAATTTTAAGCCTCTATGTCCAAACTTACAAATAACTGTTGCTTTTAAACTAAAAATAGTCATTAATGCAGGGAACAATCCCCTAGATAATTTAAATCGTCAGATAGTGAATAAAATTCAAAAATAAATTTCTATTTCTTTTAAATATTTCGCTAGATAATTACGAGCTTTTAAAACTCGGTACTTTCTTTTCAAGATGGATTCAGCAAGACTTTTTAAAATTTATTATTGGTTTATGCTTTTTAAATTCACACTGAATTGCTAGTTTTACTTTTCACTTAAAAAAGTTTTTTATTTAAATTTTATATTCGTAAATATAAATATAATATATATTTAACAAATATGCTTGATAAAGTTTAAAGCTGTTTCATGAGAAGGTTTCCAAATATTTCATCTTCACTAAAAGGTAGTTAGAATTGTATAATCATAACTGAATGTTTCAGTTATTGCCCTTAGTGCATTTTAAAAGTATTTTACAGCTTACGATTTGGTGTTCATAATTTCATTTCAAAATAGGACTTATTATGTTTATAAAAGTACTCGTGACATTTAAATAATGATATTATTTCTTTATTATAACCGTTCTAATATTTTAAAATTTTTTAAAATATTATAACCGTTCTAATATTTTAAATTTTTTTAAAATTTCGTATGCTCTTTGGAGCTTGTGTACCATGAATTATTTAAAACACGAAATTAAAAAATGCGAAATACGGATGAAGCTCTTAATAAATATGAAGTATATCAATTGATCTCGACAAAACGGACTACCCTTCTTTGCAAATAGACTGAGTTTCCCACAAATAAGCAGAAGCATCACTGGGATCAGCTGAACCTGGGGAAGGAGGTAGAAAATTTCAATCTGCACTTTATCAAAATTTAAGCAAACGAACGGAGCCGGAGATGGCTCTTTTGCCTGCTTCGTGCAAACTTTGCGTCTCCTATTTCTGCTGCGTGCTGTCTTCCTAACCTTTAGAAGTTTTCACGTCCTTGAATTCTGCTGCTGAGTGCCTCTTAAATCCAAAAACCTTTGTCTTTCCCCTTAAATTTTCCTGCTTGATTCTTTCCTAAAACCTAAAATTTTGTTGTGTAGCAAATTTACTAAATTATTTTAGTTATGACTTAAGAATCAATTTTATTATTATTCTAAATTTATGCTATACAACGTGTATTTTATTTAATATGCTTTATTTATATTTGCTTTTTGTTTAATTTTAATTAGGGTTTTTGGTAGTTAAGATTAATACGTATTTTCCACTCATAAACGCGTTGAAACACACAATGGAATTGGGTGCTTTTCTGCGTAATAAACTTTATTACTTAACTTAAGTTTACCCATTCTTAATTTATATCACTGGAAGCAGAAAAATTAGCTTTTTAATTTAAAATCACATTTAATATTCTAGCCTTAACAGATTTTAAGATATAGTCAATCATTTAACTGAATTTTACACTTTGCTTTGTGATGAGAATAATGGGGGAAGAGATTTGAAAAAGATGCACGTTTTAGCTGAATTCTAAGACTTGGCTTGCGTGTTAAGGAGATTAACAGCGCGGTGACTTTTAGGTTGCCAGTTGGCCTTGCAGGTGTTCCCAAATTCTTGGCATTCTTTTGGCGAGGTTTGGCGATGTTTGAATTTGTGCTTAGTTCAACACCTCGAAAAAAAGAGAAATTTTACAGGGGTGTAATCGGGTTTGTAGTACTGGATTTTTCACCCCTTTTAGCGGGTCTTGGCGTTTTATGTGCTTCCGCTATTAACAAAAAGCCGTTGCAGGTGTTGTTTGCGCTCTTTTGCGCCTGTCTCCGTTATGCTGTAGGCTCTCGCTTGGTAGTGGGATTTGTTCGTCTCAACTCGACGGTAGATAATTTTAACCTAGGTTCTCGTGGCCACTGCCCGAGAACTAAGTAAAAATATGCTCCATTAGTTTTGGATTCAACTTAATATCACCGATAAATGCACAAGCTTCATTGGGCTCAAACTGCCCCATCCATCCATTCAACTTTAAATTGATTCGAATAATTCCATCTGATTGTTTGTCCTTGGGACGGGGGCGTTCAAGAACCTAAGGCTTCTACCGTGTACATCTAAGATTTTTCCATTTGGCCGTTCACTGATGACGTTGGCAGAATTTTACGTCTTCCTTGGTCTGAATCCATTTCCTAACATCGACAGAGGTGCCGTAGTCCCAGTCACTATCGACGTTGCTTAGCGTTTGATTCGTCACATGGGTCTGGATGTCAAGAAGATGCTCAGATAAGAAAATTTTTATTTTTGTATTCGAACTTTGAAATTTGAAAAAAAAGGGGTGGGTTTTCGACTTTTATCAGTTTATAGTTAACTACAACAGTACGAGAATTATTCAAAGCAAAATAGAAAAATGTAATTATGGTTTCATTTTAAAATATCTGTATTCTAAGGAAATTAAATTTTGTTTATGTGATGAGTTTACTTCCACACGGAGTTAAGGATAATTACATACTGAAACAGAATTGCTCCTGTATTAATATTCTGATTTTCCTAAGGGGGTGGAAATTCTGTTAATTGAATCTGAATGTTAGAAGATCTTATTTTTACTATGCAATAATAAGATATAAAATTTAAGGTTTGTTATGAATAGTAGTACTCTTTATTTTTACACTGCAATAATAAGGTGAAGAAAATAACTAAATTTGTTAATAGAATAGTTTGTTATGAATTTTATAAAATTTTACTTAAATGAAGTAGTTATGCTGTTACTTAATAAGTAGTTACTGAAATTGAAAAATGTTTTATTTTGGAACTACTGTTAGAAACAAATATAAATGTTCTCTGTTAAGTGTTTAATTTTTTTTCTCCCCCGGGGCTTAATTTAACTTTATTATCATATTGAAATTGACATTTTCGATTTAACTGAAAAATAAATACTAAGGTATTCCTTAAATATGATATTGATTCTTGTGTTCGTGGTATGTTAAGCTACACTTTTGAAATACATGATTTACATGAGTTCACGAGCATCAAGACTCATGGATTGTTTAGGATCTTACACAACGCAAGTACTTTGGATAGTTTAATTTGTAGGCAAATTGTTAACGTTGTTCAGTAGTTTTCTTCCTAAAAGGCAGCATACGCAACAATTTTATCCTCCGTAAATTCTGTCGGCCGGTGCGCTGCAGTGGTTGACCTGGCTGTAGCTCTGGCCCGGATCTACAAGCAACGCACCTCCTACGTGTCCGTCGTTTTCGTTGGGAGAACTTCAATTCTAATGTACAAAAGAATATGAACTATCATGCAATAAGAACAAATTAACATTTATCTCCATAGACTTAGAAATCAGGCATTGGTCGAAAATCATGCTTTACAGAAACCTTTTAATAGATGAGTTTAACTGCTATTAAGAAATCCTTGAAAAACGCGTGTAATTATGTTTTTGAATTATGATTATTTTTTGGCATGCAGTGCAGCAAATTAGTCTATTAAAAATCTAGTTATTTTCTCTAGTGTTGACCAATGCGTAAGTTCTCGAGTTTGGAAACAATTCGAAAAGTGTGGATCAGATGTCTAAACATTCGTTCTAGAACGTTACTTCACCTTCTATTTATACATATGCGGTTTTATTAGTTAAGCATAATTCATGAGCAACCGAGTCGATTGTCAAAAGCGACGTCAACTTTCAACTCCCCCGACCTGTTTGGAAAAAAAAGTCGTGCTTTTTCTGGTATTTCCAGACCAAGTTTTTCATTTCTGTGACTTTTTAGAGTTTTTCAGTTTAGTTGAAACTCTGGTGTTAGCTAAAATTACAAAGAAGTTCATTACCTTTTGGATTGAATCCAAATATATAATCGGGGCAGGGTTTTATGGCTAAAGTGTTGGTTGCTGTCTTCGGCCAGCAATAAGCTTCATCCCATGTTTGTGGGCAGAACAAACCTGAAAGAAATATTTATATTACGATTAGAAGAATAATGAGCAATATCTGAAAATGCTACATTAGTAAATAAAGTGCATTCAACTTTGGTGTTTAGCATCTGGAAGATGTTATTTTATTTCATTGCACGAATTCCATGTCCTGATGTTAATGTTAAAATATCCATTTGGTACTTGCCTATTAACTCAATCACTTTAGTAGAAACCATCACACTTTTAAAATACGCTAAACCCTATCAGTCATTCAAGTAACCTTTAAATTGCCATTTTGGTATACATTCACTGTAATCGAATGGCTTATGTAGGAAAATTGTGTGTTTTTTTTAATTATTTAACTTTTGTAAATATGTTCTTGTAGAATTTGTCTGAAGTGGAATGTAAAATGTTTGCAGAAACCTGCTATTTAACCGCAAATTCTCTTAGCGGGAATAATTGCTTTGAATCGATTCTTGAAGCAATGTCCATCCACCAAAACTAAAGTTACAAACTCCCTTATACGTCAAATTTATTGACTGATTCTAGTGATTAATAGCTATTTAATACGTAAAATACATATGTAATGATATGCACGTATTATCCGCAATACATGAAATGCTGACATTCTATGGAATAGCTCTTTATTTTGTACAATGTCGTAAGTCTTTAAGCGCAAAATACAAAATATGATTATTACACTTTCCAGATATTGCATATGTTACCGGCAATGTATGAAGCACCGGCATTCTATAGAACACCTAGGTATTTTATAGAATGTCTAAGCGTACTTAGATAAAGCATGTAATATCAGAATTATTATATACTTCATCTAGGCAAAGTAGGTAATATCTAGGCATTCTATAGAATGATAAACGCTCTTTAGGCAAAGTATGAAAGAAAAGGTCATGATAAGATTATTATTTGAAAGACGATCATTCCTCAAAAATACAAATGTTACGTTGAAAATGTAATGAAGGACTGCTATTAAAAACTTTTATCCAAAATACGTAAGAACAGTTAGTGAGATGATCATTGTGCACCATAATAAACTTGTGCTCTCTGTCTGGGGGGGACTGGAAATCAATAAGATCTACCTGACAATGGGAATTAGATTCAGAAAAAGTCATAAGTTGCACAACAATGCCCTTTAAAACACACTTTTGTGTTCTCTGGCAGGGCTCACAAAGGTCGATGTACAGTTCATTATCATTACGTGTAACGTTTTTGTATTTGGTTGAAAGCTCATATAGCATACTGTCACGGCCTTCGTCTCCAATTTCATGAAGTACGTGAAATAAATCAGTGTCCGTGAAGTAATACTGTATTGCACTGACGTCTTCTTTAAGCGAATAAATGGGTTTACTTTTGTTTTCTACAAACATCATAACCGCAGTGATTCAGCAACCAGTAATCCCGTAATTCCTTTTTAGTAATCATTTTGGCTTTTTTACATCGTTTGTTAAATTCTGGTAAGTGGTTTTGGTTATTCGAAACGAATCGCAGATGCATTTTATGTTTTACCGATTTGTCATTGGACATGCATAAAGTGTATTGTGATCCCGTATACAATTGCTGCAACATTCCTTCAAACGTTCCAAGTCAGTAAAAACCTTTCTCTACCACTCTCAGTACAATTGTACTCTCAGTACTATATACTGGACGAATTACATGACAACCTTATCGACTTCGACCAAGTGATAAAATTGCTGAACAATCGCAGGTTTTTTTTTTCATTTTACTTATTACTTGCTCTGCCCTTAGGCACTACACGTAAAGGGGCAAGAATGCCTCGGTCAGGTCTTTTAAGAAAAACTGCCTCGTATACACATTACACATGGGAAAAATCATAAAAGCGACCATGCAGCCAGCCCGTTCACCGAGACTCGAACCCCAGACCGAATTGCTAGTATTAAGCGATTTTACAGTCAAGCCGCTTGTGAACAACACTGGTAGTTCCGACCTGAATTTGATTCTAGGTGAACGGACTAGCTGCGTGAGTGTTTTTGAGATTTTCTCCATGTAACGTGCATAGGAGCCAGTTTCCCTTATAACGACCAGCAAAAGCATTCCTCCCCTTAAGCAGATAGCCCTAGTATGCTTTAATATAATCAACTAAACCAAATCAACCCTTGGTCGATTGCAAGAATGGGGACTCGCATAGCAATTCTCAAAAAGCAGTAAGAAATTATGTTTCCGATTTTTTTTCTTTCTTTTTGCTCCCCTATTCTATAGTTTGTCATTTAGCATTCTGTAGAACGCTTAAAAAATAATGCGATGAAATATGTGAAATGTTAATCTTTTCATACATCGTAGGCATTCTATGGAGTGTTATCATTCATGCGTTGCCGATAATATGTGTAACAAATGTTTGATATTATAAGTCGCCATTTTTTTCTTCTATAAAATTTTCCATTTCACTTCCACATAGTATTTGGAGCAAAGGTTTGCACAAATGTTCAATGATAAAAGTTGCGTTTGATCTTAGAATAATTTAATCTTCTTTTTAAGAAAAAGTACAAAAATGTTGACTTATAGTGCAGTAATAGCAAGACAAGGTTTTTTTTGCTGCTACCATTTGGCATCGCAGTTTTGAACACGCAGTTTAAAGTTCTGTACTTTTAATTTCTGGATATTAATTCTGAAAATAGTTTGCCTGTGCTAATTATTGTACTTTTTAAGTTTTAACTAAAAACTATAATTCTAAGATCAATTTTTTATTTAAATATGTATATTTGATATTTTAAAATGTTTTCATATTTTCCGCTTTTAATTTGTGATGTAAACACTTCTTTTAAAGGCTGCTTCACATCTTTTAGTTTTAGTCTAGTCCCCTTCTTTTTTATTTAACTTATCAGTTAAAGTTCCGTGGCTGTAATCAGTATGAACAGTAGAAGAATACATGATAACTTTTCATGGCGTATTTCAATATAATTTATCTCTAAAGACCGAAGAATCCGACACGAATACTAATTTAACAATTCCTCACGCTCTGAAAACTTTC
>KK118276.1:163678-184593 GCA_000611955.2 Stegodyphus mimosarum | reverse complement strand
AATGCCTGCCTCACGCAAAATGACTTCTCTTCTACTATCTCTCTATCTCACCACCTCCACCCTTACTAAGGCGGCTCTGGCTCCTTCGTTCGAATTGAATGAACGTAATTACAGTTTTCCGCTATGTCTCTCTTAAATTGCCCAAATTGGCCTGCCTATCCGGCCCAGAAGAGCAGACAGAGTTATCGAATAACTAGGAAAGAGTCCGCGAAAAAAATTCCCGTGGGATGACAAGAGTAAGAACCTAAATATCGGACGGGTTTCATTTCGTTTTCCTTTCACAGCGAATGAGAATTCGCAAATTTTCTGCAAGAAAATTTTGCTGTCTTGTAATTAGATTTTAAACAATTCGTGCAGCTGAGACCGAGTATTTTCCCGTTTATTTAAATGACAGGGAGTTGTTTTGAGTGAGTTGAAGCCGAGAAACAAAATAGCCATTTGCTTTAGATCAATAGTCTTCAAACGTTGTCGACTCACGGAACCCTTAAAGGTTTTTTATGAAACCTCATCCAACCCTTAGAAAAGTAAATCTTAAAGTAATATTTAAAGTAAATCAATGTGATAATAGGTATTTTATGTAAAGACAAATAAAGAAAAGTATTTCATACATTAAAAATTTTAAAATAAAATTAAGGTAATTTACGAATTAATAATCTTAACTCATATTCCAGTTGTCAGCTACCATTGCATTATATTTAATGACACGGCGTTTTTTTTACTTGCCTTTTTTTTACGTAAATTACAACGAAGTCTAGCTCTAGTGATGTTATCCAAAGTTTCCCTTCGTATTCTGCATTTAATTTGGTTCTATATTGTTAAGAATTTCGTATTTAATTAGACATTTTTGGTAGAATTATAACCAAAATTTCTTTATTTCTTAGAGCAATGCAGAGCGTGACATATGCTAAGAGAAAGCTATGCTGGAAAAGTAAAAATACAAGAGCACGTGCAGTTAACATTGAATAAAAGTTTATCTCCGTAATTGATATTTAATTTGAATAAATCTAATTGACTACTATGTTAGCTGTAACCGCAATTTTACTCTTTTTTCTTTCCAGAAATTGCTAGAACTGTCTCGCGCGGCCGATTTAAAAAGCTATAAAAGCCGGAGAGAAACATATCAGCTCAATTATCAAGATCTGCCATACTACCGAGTCTGTACTTGGGTGGATTACCACTCGCATGACAGGCTCCGGCTAATCTACTTCCGCTTGAAGTTTATTTATATCACAGCTCGAACGGTTCTTCAACTAATTATCCAAATTACGTACTTAAGTAATTCTTATTGCTTCGCCTTTATGTCGTGGCGATTTTCGCCTTAGAGCTCAAATAACCATCGCCTTAGGGCACACCTCTATTATAGACAGTAAAGGCGGAGCCCACTAAATGCTGCTCAAACCAACCAAGATCAAAGATTAAACATCTCAGCTCAATTGTTTAGATAACTGTTGTTGTTGATTGTAGCGAATTCGTGGTGAGATCGTTATTAGCTTTCTCTGAGCTTTGGATTGCATTCTATTTAATGTTTTGTAGTTTAAAATATAACTACTGATTATATTGCGTGATACTGCAATATTGTACGAATATCTTTGAGGAAAAGTCTAGCGTTTTGTTACATTTCTTGTGATAAGAATAAGTTTTATTAACTTTTTATCAGACTTGTACATTCAATCTATTACGAACCCATACGTACGCAACAATATTTTGCTTTAGTTGCTACGCTCGTTGAGAAAGATTTTTCACTTAATTAAGATTTTTCTAACATGATTATAATGTAATTGTTCCGAATGGCATGTTAAAGTTGTGTTGACAACTTCTAGGTATTCTGCATGAATTTATAAAAAACTTTCCAAACTCTTCTTACTTAAATTTAGATTTTTAACGTCAAATCTGTTGATATGTTAATAAACTGTTCTCTCTCCTTCAGTACGAATTTTTTATCCAATCATACTTAATTTTGTTTTCTTGGAAATACTATCTCATAGTTTTTTTTATAATTTTCTTTACGAACTTTTATTCTGATTTGCGGAATCCTGGAGTTTGACGGGCGGAACCCCGCAGTTCTGGGGAACACAGTTTGGAGACCACTGTTTTATATGCTAGGGAAATTAGTACATACAATAATATCTAATTATAATTAAGTAGAAGCTCAAATTTCTAAGCAACATGGACAACAGCCTATCCAGATGATGGGAGCCCTCGGATTATTTTTGATCCCCTCTAGAATTAGGATACCTATTAACTGTAGCATGCGCTAATCACATTATCTGGACCGCTTCGTTATGTGTCGTCACATTACATTGCAATATCATGCAACCTAGGACAATTTCCGAGTTTTGAATTTGAATAAATAGTTAATATAACTTTCCTTCGAACTGTCAAATGATCATTTTTTAGAATTCTCATTAACTTGGGAATAAGATCTATCTTTTACATTTAAACAATCTGTTAATGCTAACAAACTGAGGAATTTCAAAACAATCAAAGTAATTTTTAATCATATATTGAGCCGTGATGGTACTTTTTGCTAAGGCAAATCTCCTGATGCAATTTGGCGATTTTTGACTCACAGGTATGTGAGAGTGAAGGAGCTGTAATTTCTTTGGGTAAATTTAGGAAAAATAAAGTTAAAAGAATTATCTAATTAGTAAAACTGACTGCCCCAGATTTATATATTTTACAGTGCAAAATTCTAACCCAGCTGCAAGTTTAGTTCTTCCAACCCTTTAATCCAAACGCGCCAAGACTGTGGTTTCAGATCCTGCATTACTACGTGTTCCTGATTTGCCTTTTAGTAACCTCAATAAGAAAAGTGAAAAGTGTAAGAAAATTGTCTGTAATGATCAGCTGATAATTTTAATGATATTTCTTGCATTATTTTTCTCAAAACGTGTTTCTAATGTTACGTAAAATACACCTAAGTATAGAATCTTTATTTTTAGCACAAACAGGCGTTAATCCAGAAGTGCTATTAGTCTCGAAACGGCATCGAATCACTTTAAATGCCCGAATCACTTTTCAAATTGCTGCTACCAAATATTATAGCCCAATATTATTTTAAAGAAATTAAATAATGAAGAATCTGCATATGTAGGTACGTATGTCCGTTGCAATGTGAAAAAAGCTACGGTACCTAAAGCCATCAAATTTTCAATAATATAGTCCTCCATACGAATCCAATTTTGAATAACGTAATCCTCCACCCGAACATGGGCATCTAGATGCCGAATTTTGAATTTAGAATTTGTTTTATTCTCTTTCATATTTTGTAAAACTTAAAACGGATTTTTGATTAACAAAACTCAACGATTTCAAACCAAACAATGGCAACACTGTACGGAGACATTTTGATCTCCAGAACACAAGACAGAACATTTTTATCTCCAGAGCACAAGACTGTGTATCGAAAATTCTAAAGATATGCTCTGTTTATATTATTTTGAGATATTGCTGTTGAATTGAATTTTAGGTTTAAGGGCGAAGAACATGATATTTAATGGACTATTACCTTCTAGACGGGATTTTGCGCCGACCACTATAAACGGCTGCATCACTTCTCAAACTGTTGCCACTAAATAGTACAGCGCAATGATATTTTTAAAGAAATTAAATAATGAAAATCTGCATGCTTGTATGTATGTATGTTCCTTGCTCTTGGACTAAACGAAGGTACCTAGAGCCATCAAAACTTTTATAGCGAAGTCCTCCATCCGAGCATGTGCAACTGGAAGCCCGAATTTGAAATTTCGAATTTTTTTATTATATATTTCATATTTTGTAAAACTTTAATAAATTTTTGATTAAGAAACCCAACGAATTTGAAAGCGAGCAGCGGCAACACTGTACTTAATAAAAACTTTTTTATCTCCAGCGAGCGAGTGTGCATGTCGGAATCCCAAATTTATGCTGTTTCTAAATATTTTGTGATTTAGCTGCTGAATTGGATTTTATGCTTCGTAAGTGCAAAGAACGGGATATTTAATAAAGTTCAAGCATAAAACGTTAATAATAAAAGACAAAAAAAATTGTTAGCCATCTTACTAAGAAAAGTGAACACTGATGTGATGAACTGAGACAAGACGGAAAAATTGTACACATGAATGCCAACACTTAGCAATGCATCGGAAAGTCTAGACATATGCTGTTATGCAGTTTTTAAAAAATTTTGCGTTTTTGTTGTTGAACCGCACGTAAAATAAGTGAGAATATGCTTTATAATAAAGACAAAAACAAATTGGTTAGCAGGAGTAAATGCAAGAGTAGATTGGTAGACTGAGAACTCAGCGGAAGCATAGAAAACATTAACAAACACCCTTTTGAGCCACCGTTAAAATCTGAAATATTTCAGATTTTCTTTAGTATTCTTTAATCTTATACAACGTATGGTATATTTATAAAAAAATAAAGCTCAAAATAAATTAACAATAAAAGCTCATTATACTACAAATATTAGCGGACAATGTTAACACTCGAATAATCGTGTAGTAAGTTTACTGCACTATAAATTCAAAATAAGTAAAGTAATGCTTACGTAGACTATCATACAATGGTCACTGCTCCAGTTGTCGAGGGGGGCCCTCGACAACTGGAGCGGAGTTTAGAGGGGCGGAGTTTAGATATTAGCTCGGCGGACGATAATAGAGCTATTAAAATGAGACGAATTCTTTGGATCTGAACGCATAATACTTAATAATAGCTAACTAATGATGACAGAACTGATTTTCAGAAGACCTCAGGCACAAACATACAATTGAGCAATTAGGGAAGGACAAAATTTTATCAGCATTATAAAGTTTAATTGTAGCTAGTTCGTAAGCTTATGCAGGAGGGCAAATCATTTAACCATATTTGCAGTTGATAAAGAAATTAAAGATGTGCATACCAATACAGAACTTTATGCAAAACTGAATAGGGGTAACAACGTTGACCACAGAAAGGAAGCGTGCCACTATACTCCTACTGCTGTGGGAAGCTTACGTTATGGACATTTGATGGCAGGGTGTGCATTGCTTGACATGACTGAGTTGTCTGAGCCAATTTTATCTTTCGTAGATCTGTTACTAGTAGTGTTAGCGGTTCACGATGAGCAGTTTAAAGAAGGTGGTTTTAAGATGGCATTTTGATGTCTGTGAGCAGTCAAATACGTTCTGGTTCGCTGCTGCTTTCCTATCGCATACACAAGGATCTGAAACGATGCAAATATGCTGGGAATGTACCATGTCTAGAGAAGTATTGTATCAGAGAAGAGCCGTTGCCTAAGTCTATTGCCACCTTTGGAAAGAACGCCGTCATACGTCATATCATCATGTATTTTGGCATTTTGTTTGCATAGTAATTAATATGGTGTTTTCCTGATTAGATAATTAATTTCTACTAGGATACTTAAAATTCTCTACTATATAATGTACAGTGGCTAAAAAAAGTATTGGCAATTGCTATAATTGATCATATTAGCTGAAATGCTTGACAATTTTAGCTGGATATAAAGAATGCAGGAGGTAATAAACACACAAATCTAATGAAACTTTCATTTTAATGTACCTTTCACACAAAATATACAAAAAAAAGTAAATTTGCATGTCAAAAAGTATTGGCAAGATCATACAGCAAAATGTGGGAACAAAATTTAATACTTCCTATTCATTTTTTGCATTTATAACAGCTTGCAATGTTTTTCTCATAGGGAAAACCAAAGTCTTAGTTGTACTATTGGAAATTTTGTGCCATTCTTGTAGAAGTATATGCTTAAATTCATCTTTACTTGAAATTTTATGTTTTCTGACTTCTAGGTTCGATTTTTAACATAAATGTTTAATTGGATTTATGCCAAATGATTTAGGCATTGTGTTTAACTGGCAAGGAGCATTATAGAGTAACCACTCCAAGATGTGCTTAGGATCATTGTCCTGTTGAAACACGAATGATGTTCATAAGTTTCTGGGAACTGAATTTCAAGTTATGGCTCAATATATCAATGTATGTACGTGCTGTCATAATACCATCAATGAAGCACAGGTTTCCAACACCGTTTGTTTCCATACAGCCCCAAACCAAGACCTTCCCTCCACCATGTTTCATAGTCGGTGTTAAATGCTGTTTTTCTAGTTCGGTGTTTGGATTTTTTCTCACATATTGTCGTCCATCACTCCTGAATATGTTAAACTTCGGTTCGTCGGAGAAAATAACTGTACTTCAAAAGTCGTCTGATAAATTAGCATGAGATTTTTCAAAATCTAATCTCTTTTATTTGTTTGTTTCTGAAATGAAAGGTTTTCTGCTTTCCATAATAACTTCCTTTACGGAAAACCTTCTGTGTAGTCTATAGTATAAAGCTTTATGCGAAGTATTAGCAACATCTTTGGATAACTGGAGTATACTTACTTTAAGGTTTTTCATAACCTAGTTGATAATGCCACGTTTTTCCCTTGAAAAAATATTCGAGGCCGTCCCTCCTAATCTTATTTTCCGTCGATCCTGTCTTGTTAAACTTTTCTAGAATACTTCTAACAGTAAATAAACTTATGTTCATTTTTGTATTCCTATAGCACGAACCCTCTTTTCTGAGCCGAATAATCATGTTTCTTAACATTAACATTCAACTCTATGGATTTTGAAACCATTTTATCACAGTATTCGCAAAATAACGTTTGAAAAGAACACTGGAGACTGTATACTAACAAGGTTTCTTTTCAATCTAAACGCATGACCTCAAAATAACAAAATTTGGATAGCAGTTAAGAACTTTGCCAATACATTTTTTACATGGAAATTTATGTTTCTGTTGTATATTTTACGTATTAAAATGAAAGTTTCATTAGAAATGTGTGTTAATTACCTCATGTGTTCGTTATGTCCAGCTAAAATTGTCAAGCATTTCCTTTGTTAGCTAATATGATCAATTATTGGCAATTGCCATACTTCTTTTACCCACTGTACGCTACACAACATATCTTTTAAATAGAATTTACTCAAACCTGATATACATTTTTGGGGGAACTGAGAGGGAGAATATGTTTCTGATCTACCGTAACTACTGCCATCATTTCTTCAACGCATTTTACTTAAATGAAACTAAATGTGGCATGTGAAAGTAATAAACATAGCCTGACCCTGCATTTATTCATGAACATCAGTAATATTTTCAAGCACATTCTCCGTATCTGAAGCTAAGGCACCAGTGCTCGATTGCTCTTCATTACTACATTTAATTTCTCAGACGTGCTGCCCTGTTCGTGTGGTGGTAAGGACGGCCATAGTCTCCGGCCTGGGTTCTAATCCTGTAGAAAGCATGGATATTTTTAAGGGTACAATGTACAGTGTTACTCATCACTGTATGTAAAAGTGCGTAAAAAACAAACACACCAAGTCCAAGCATTCTCTAAAAATCGCGAAAAGCTTGGCTGACTGGGATACCGTTTCAAATGTCACAAGAATAGAAGAGGTAGACAGTGATACTGAAAAGCAAAAGAGGAAGATAGTGACAATTGTATTAGTCTCGAGACAATAATAACTTCTGTTGAAACTCTATTGGATTTCGGCGAACAAAGGAGATTCGAATACAGTGATAAATAGTACTGCAAAAAATACTCTTTGAACTTCAGCAAATTTTAAACGTTCTCAAAAACAAAATAAAATCACTGACTTATTTTAAAAATAAACGCATACAGTATGCATGAAAATTGATAGTTTGTATTATTTTTAGTTTTCTATTATCCGTGACCTGCTTCCCCGCCATCAGCTTGGCAGATTGAGAGTACAATGTATTTAAGGCATAGGATTACTTAAATATTGTCAAGCCGAAAGTGCTCTCGAGAGGTTAGTGATACAGAACGCTTGAATCCGTGAGAATTTAGGGAATTTAGCATTTAAAAGACGGGATATCACTTCCCTTTTCTCGCGGGTGTAATCTGATCGCACATAGGATAACATTCTCGGTTATGTGAGGCTAAATGACTGATGGAGTGGTTTATTGTCCACGAATGCTTAACTAGCAATGTGTTCCGTTTTTTGAAAAAAAAAATATAGAAAAACAACAATCTAAAAGCTTTCAGATTTTATATTACGCCCAAAAGGGCGTTTTTTTAACGTCTTGTGTGTTAACTTTTGCTTATTAAATATAATATTCTTCACCCTTCAAACATAAAGTTCACTTCAACAGCAATGTCACAAAACATTTAAAAGAGCACATCTTTAGGATTTCTGATACACACTCTCGCGCGCTGGAGATAAAAATGGGGGTTTTTTTTTCCGCACAGTGTTGCCATTGTTCGCTTTGAAATCGTTGAGTTTATTCCAGCTAAAATTGTCAATTAATCAACAATTCTTTAATGTTTGACAAAATACGAACTAGATAATAAAACAAATTCCAAATTTGATCTTCCAGATGCCCATATTCGAATGGAGGACTATGTTATTCAAGTTTTGATGTCTCTAGGTACCGTTGTTTTTTCACAGTGCAAAAAACATACATACATTCATGCAGATTCTTCATTATTTAATTTCTTTAAATATAATGCAGGGCTTTAATATTTATTGGCAACAATTTGAAACGTGCACAGGCATTTATAGTGAAACGACGCAAAATGCCAAAATGAAACTATTAGACCTTCTGAGCAAATTGCCTCTTTAAGGCTAAAAAGAAAAGAATGTTTGTCTGTTAATTCTATATATACTGATGCTTTTAGAATAGACATTATTATTTGTTACAATTATAATTTTAAGCATTGTAACTAGTATTTTCAGCAACAACAAAAACGTTTTAATATTTTATGCCCCTGGAAACCTAAAACAATATATAATTTCAATTTTAATAATTTCAAATTTAGAAATATTCTCAATAGGGCAACTTCTCAAACTTATTAAATTACTCAGTCTCGTAATCATTGATATGCCCTGCATTTAACACAGCTGAGGCCGATGAATTATATTATTTAGCACAGTACACTATTTAATGCAGTTTTATTAAAGAATCATAAGTTAGAATAACTATGAAATCTTTATTTAGCAATTTAGAAAGCTTGTTTAACTCAAGTAGAACACGAATCAAAATTAAAAGTCTTCGCAAATATTTAAATTAAAATGTTGAAAAAAGAAATGAACATACAACAGACTCATTTTTTAATAAGTTTTAAACATCTTCAGGCTTACCTATTAGGCAATAATATCAGGAGTATATTCCAAAAAAGAACGTAACACGTCTGTTAAAGAAAATCTTAGACTTAAGTACAAGGCAAATACAAATTTTTTTTAAGACCTGTGTATAAAAACATAGGTAGAACCTTCTCTCGCCAATATGTCGTTTCGCACGAGTTTGTTTTTGACTCTGGCGGGTTTTATTATGCAAAAGTGACACTAATTTATTCTAACACAGCTTTTAGCGCCTCACCACGTTTATCTTTTTTTTATCTTTACTTTTATCGCTTAACTTTTTTTTGTCTGCATTTCTTCTGTTTCCTTCATTTATATTTTCAGACTCTTGAACGCGAGAAATAATATTAGAGGGCAACATTTTAGTCTAAAATTGAGAACGGTCTTCTATGAGATTTACTCTGACCTAGATACTATAATTAATCCCTAAAGAGGATACTGGTTAAGTCATTATGAACAAAAATACTTCCAATGATGGAGTTGAAAACTTTCTAATAGAAGAATAATAATACTATAATACCCTTAAGAAGTCATCAGGTTTATACGTCTAAAATTAAGCACTCTTTTTAATTCACTAATATTCTCCAAATATTTTAAAACACCTCTAATTTTAATTTTCTACCTGTACTAGGTTTCATTCTCCTCCCAAATTTCACAAAACTTTCATTCTATTTCTCTGTGCTGTCTCCTGATATGTAAGAACTTTTCATTCATATTGTCAACAAAGTGCCCATTCTTCGCTTCTTCACCAAAGATTTGCACATATTTTTTTTTTACTTATTTATTACGTGCTTCACCCTCAGGCACTATGCGGAAAGGGAGGGATTCGCCGGGGAGGTCTTTTTAAGGGGAACTGGCTCGCAGACTTGGGAAGTCCACGGAAACGCCCATGCAGCCAAACTCAGCCCAGACTCGGGCCCCGGACTGAATTACCAATGTTCAGCGGTTTTCACCGCTCGGCCGCTGATGAGCCCAGCAATTCTTTGAATGTAATTTTAATACCCAGTTCAGCCCTAGATATCATATATCTGCTAGAGAAGCAATTTTGAAGATACCAGCTGTGAGAAATATACTACGCATTTTTGTGAAATCATAAACGATAATATTTTTAATAAAATACAAAGTAACATGAAGCACAAAGTTTGTGTGATTAAATTAAATATCGTTAAATTTATTTCTTCTGTGAAATTGTTTGGTACAACATTTTTAGCAGAATAAATCCTAACCACAAACATCTTCAAGATAAAACTATAAGCATTAAACTTAAGAATCTACTGAAAGGAAATAAATATTTTTAATCGATTATAGATCAGATTCTAATCACAATAATCTGCTTAAAATTAGCAAAAATTGAACGAAGATGTAGCTTGAGAATTTGAATTGAAATTTGTAGTTAAAATTCGAGTAAGCAAAAGACACGTCAGCTTAAGTATAAACATCAAGAACAATATGAACACAATCAGTATAAACTGCAAATTCTTGAAGATAAATTTAGAACTATACATTTTATATATTAATGATATTGCATGCATATCCTTAAATGAATGTTTTTAATACTAAAATGCACTATAGTAATTTTAGTTTCCTATTCAATTTATCGGAAACTAATAAAGAAGATCTACTGACAAACTATAACAGTTTGAAAAAAATGATGATGTATGTTTTTATAATATTTACAAAAATAAATTGATAACTCGAAATCCTTTCGACATTCGGTGCTTGGTTTTATCTAGTATTTTAGCTTTTCTAACGTGCCCCGTTTTATAAAGAATATTATTGGCTTTGCCTATTGATGTTGCAAATGGTGAAATAAAAACGTTTGTGTAAAAAAAAGGAAATTTGTTGTTCAGTTACTTATTTTTATAACATAAATGTTTAATTAATTTTAAATCATATATTTTTGACCGAAGTACAATTTAATTGTTTTAAATGTAGTTCTGATGTTTATTTTCTTTTTATTAATTCTCTTCTATCATTGATAAAAAAAATGAAAATAAAGAAAAAAAATCTTAAAACTTTCATAGTTTATATTACACCCAAAGAAGTTTTTTAACGTTTTGCCTGTTATTTTTATTAATTAAATATTATATTCCTCGCACTTAAACCGCATAAAATACAATTCAACGGCAATAACCGAAGTATTTAAAAATAACATATCTTTAGAATTTCTGATAAACAGTCTCGCGCACTGGATATCAAAAGGATTTTCCAGTCCAGTGTTGCCATTGCTCTCTTTGAAATCGTTAAGTTTGTTAACCAAAATTCGTTAAAATTTTACAAAATATGAAATAAATAGTAAAACGAATTCAGAATTCAGGTCTTCAGGTGCCCATGTTCGGGTGGAAGATAAGTTATTCAAAATTTGATGGCTCTAAGTACCGTCGTTTTTTCACAATGCAAGAAAGGTAATATATTCATACAGATTCTTCATTATAATTTCTTTACATGCCGCGCAGACGGTGTAGTGGCTAAAGAAGCCGACTGCGATACCAAAGGCTCCGGGGTTCGAATCCCTGAAAAGGCATGATTGCAACCGTCCGTCCTCTCATAGGAGCCAAAAGTGGCCCACCTATGGTGTTTCCATAAGAAACAGACCACCATTTCTGGCCTTATTTAGTGGCGAAGCCGAAGTCAACTAAGTGCCCGCCATTGATGCAGAAAAAAATTCTTTAAATATAATGCAGCCTGATAATATTTGGTGGCAACAATTTAATAAGTGACTCGCCGTTTAGAAAAACGCCACAAAATACCGTTCTTAGACTAGTTTTGGGCTAATGACCTTGAAGGACGCTTTTTTTTATATATATTCGTAGGTGAATGATGAACAGTCTAGCGATGACATATTCGGTTAGTACTTTGTAAATATATGTAAATATTCGAGTCAATTTGATTGTATTATTATAATGATGTGTTTTTATTTATTCATTTATGTGTTTTTTAGGATGTATTTTTGTGTAATCTAATTTGTATCCATTTATTTTATTTGCAGGTGCTTACTTCTTGCATAGAAGTGTATATCCTGTAACTCTGAACCTATCAATATTTAAATTATGAAAATAGTTCATTAGAAGCCGAATTACTAGCAGAAACGTTCTTTTTTCGTGAAGTGTGGAACTTCTCTCGATTACTGTTAAATTTGTAGATTTTCTTGAAGTTTTGCGAGAAAGCATTTTTGAAGCCATAGTAGCGAATTTTTCGTAGATTCCCAAAGGCTGGGTAATTCAATATAAATATATCTTCAATAACCAGTAGTTAATTACCTCACAGTTGTTCCAGAAAGTACGGCGGCTAAAAGGTTAATGGAATGAATTGTAAACTGCGTTTTAGAGTGTACGCAGGAAGCGGCATCGATAATTTAACTTATTTCTCTTCCTTTAAAGAGAATTAGCTTTATATCTGTTCTCTCTGAGCTAATCTCTCTGAGTGTTTAATTTGTGGTCAGTTATTATTAATTACAATAAATTGCCAGTTTGCTCTTCTTTTGGCATGTGATTAAAGAAACTTCATAAACCCGTATCGCTCAACGGTATTTATTATTGTAGTAATAGTTATTACCTTACAGACATTTTAATATATGGCATTGGAAACACCTGCGATGCGATATATCCGTAGTAAGTCTTGAAAAATATGCTTTCTGGTATGAATAAATTACTATAGCTCATTTTCCGACAGAAAGGTAATGCATGATTTGGAAAAACGAGATGACTCACCCTCATGCACGCGAAATGGTACACCAACCAGTTTTGTAGTAGCTGCTTTCCAGCGTGGCTTTGAAATGATTTCTGGCCTCGTTCCGAGGTTTGCGTTTGGAAGAGAGCCAAAGAAAAAGCATGAATCTCGAAGAGGATATTCCGTTGACATTTCCGGTTTTATTTTACTGAGTAACGTTAAATGTGGCGAAGATGTTGAAAACTAAGTGTTTGTTTTAAAAGTAATGAATATTTAAAAGGAGAAGATTCTCAACGCGCCTCGTTGATTCCAAATTCCGTGTTATCTGGCACAGTCTAAGCACGGGACTGTAAACCTTTTCACACGAATGAAACATTTTCCACCTAAACGCGTGCTTTGACTTACCGGTTTATAAGGTTAATTAGCCTATTCATTGCGAAGAATTCTTCTATTTTCATAAAAAAGGAACAAAAATTAGGCCCATCTAATTTATTTTACATGCTATGTAATGTTGTTAACTCTTTTGTTATTAAATCTCAATAGAAATGATAAAAGTAGAACACGGTGATCGATTACATTGCATACAATTTTTGATATTACTCGCATAAATTTAAATTTACATTCATATTAACCTTAGCAATATCTCCACCTTAGATCCTTCCGAAGTTTTAGGATTGGAAAATTTGCTAATGGCGAAGCACATAAGGGCTATCTGCCTTAGGGTTGGAATCGATCCATCGAAAACATTTTAAGAAACAAATTGGCATTCATGTTACGCATGTATAAAACAAGACAGCGGCCATGCTACCAATTCGTTCGTCGGGATGTAAAGCAGAGTAGAACAAGCAGTGTTCAGTTCTCTCATCCATTGGGACACTATTAAATTCGACGTTACGTTTTCGGATGTTACGGTAATTAAGCTACGCCACCATGCATTTATCATCGTCACAATCTGACTAGTTTTTCGTTTTTAAGAGCTTTAACACCTTAAATCTACGTTTCATACAGCTTGGAATATAGTCAGGTTTTCCGAATGCTTCGCTGAAACATAACATAAAATCTTAGTCTATATTTCAAACCATTACCATTTAAAAAATCGAGGGATTTAAAAATAATAAAAGCATTTCTTAATAATTTAAATCTTCATTTTGTTTTGATGAATGGTGCGTCTTAGTGTCTTTCAAATATTTCTCGAGCATTACGTTATATTACTATACTTTTTGAAATTAGTTATCATTGTGCAAAGCACGAATCTTCTTTGGTCTCTGCTGTTTCAATAATTGCCTATAGAATAACATCGCTAATCTTCAATAGCGACCCACGAGCGGGCGAGCGGTAAAAGCTATTGAACACTGGTAGTTTGATCCGGGATTGGAGTCCCCGCTTGTTTTCGAGATTTCCATGTGTAACGTGAATACGAGACAGTTTTTCTTAAAAAGTCTTCCACGGGCATCCCTCAATTTCCGTGTAGCGCCTCACGGCGGAGCACATAATAAGTAAAAAAAATCATCAGTAGCAAGCCCGAGTTGATTCCCTGCAAAAGAACTGACTCTAGAGTTGGACTAGTTCATAACTGAATTACAAGGTAACTTCAAGCGATTAAACTGTAATTCAATTACAATGTAACTATGTAACTGCATTTACATTGTAACTGAATTAATTGTTATTACACAATAACTGAATTAATTGTTATTAATTATATTACGATATACTTCTAACTCGCACAGAATTAACATCCTATTCTTGTATTAACACTATTCTAATTACAATTAATTCGATTACAATGCAATTTTAAATATAAATTGTACATTAATGTAATTTTAATTATAAATCTTGTAATTGAAATGTAATTTAAATTACAACAAACTCATTTACAACTTAATTGTAATTTCACAGTTTATAAGTACAATTGTATTATAACCGAAACTACAGTTAAATGAGATTATTTAATACTTCTAATTGATAACTGAGGAAATTTAATAGCATTGAATTTAGTTATTTTGAAAGAAACAAGTATCCGTATGATATAAACGCTCCAAAAAATTTTACCAGAAATATTTTTTTAAAAAACACACTATTTCAATAACTTTTGCCACTGAAATCTGACTAAGACATTTAAAACTCATTCGGAAATCATAACCAAATCAGAAAATTGCTTTAAGAATATTCTTAAGTTTATAAGGTATTTCTCCCGCCTTCTTCGCATGCCTTCGTGGTGTAGTGGTCTGCATGCTCGACGCGTAACCGAGAGGTCCGTGGTTCGATTCCCGGAGAAGGCGTTGCTCTTTTTTCATGTCTCCTGCTTCGAAATAACCTAATGTCTCTACAACTTTATCAACTTCTATTGTTGGAATAAAAAAAATCAGCTATTCAGCAAACTTAAAATAGCAAAAGTTATGTGCAAATCTCGTCTTTTGCAAAAAGCTTTCAAAGGTCAATAATCTTTCCACAAAACATGAATTAAGCAATTAAGCATGTTTTTCCAAAATTATTATCTATTTTGCTTCGTTAAAAGCAAGAAGTAGTTTGAAAAAATGTTTGAAAATCAGTGGAATTTGTATGATTTAATACAGTTCTTTTTGTTAAATGCAAAATGTACAGATGTACTAAAGTTGAATGCAAGTAGGGTAGCTCATTTATCATTTTGCTTCAGGTCAAAAATAATATCTAGACACGGTTCTATTGTAACCCAATAAACATGCGCCATCCGTTCAACTAAAATAATTCAATAGCCTCTCAAAAAACGCTGTTTGTAATGTTTAAATTAATAAAAAACTAAGATAAAAATAAAAACAAATTAAATCCGGACAACTGCTGTCTTTCACTTCCGTAAGCTACACAAGACTGCTGCCAGTAGTAAAGATTTTATTTTTCCCATCGCCATGATTTATTTTTACAGAAATCTAAAAATAAAAAATACGTACTTTTGTTTCTGTAACTGAAATGATAGATTCGCTCTCTTTTAGATAATTGAATAATGGAATTCATTTTATGCTTACCTGAACGTATTATTTATTTTTATTTCGACAAAAGGTAAAAATGAAATTAGTTTAACACTAGAATTACCGAGGTGGGTCATCTGTGATCCAAGACTTAGTCTTTTGCTCAATTAACAGTTGTATTTCAAAATTCAGCTTTCAAATTTTTGGCCTTTTGCTAAATATTCAGTATAAGCCTTCAAACGAATTTAGTTGAATTGCAATGAATATGTTTTTATTTACATGTCTGTATACTTAGCACTGCCATGGGGCTCAAAGCTAACCCGAACAAAATAACGTCTTTTTCTTTTATTTCAAACAAGTATTTCAACTGTACATATTTCAATTACAGAAGAAGAGTATAAGAGAGGTATTCCGCATGCACTTTACAATAGGGTGAGAATGGGAAGAGGGGAGTGTCCCAACATACGGCGTGCAACTGCTGGGCATATGTGTGAACTTTTGTGATTGGAAACTATTGTATCTATGAATTGGAATGTTGGATATTCTCATCTCTATTGTACGGTGGAAAATGAGTAAAAAGATTATTTTCCTTGATGTAAACGGCAAGGAAGGAAAGAAAATTTAGTGGCATTCCAATTTTGCGCACCCAGCAGGAGAGGTCTTTCGAATGACGAAATTTTGAAATTGCTAAATAAACATGATTCTTGTTTAGAACATGATTCTTGTTTAGAACATGATTCTTGCGACGAAAATGCATCTAATGATGATGAAAATTTTATTGCAAATGACGAAAGACCCGTTAGGGATATAATCTCATCTTCCGAATCCAACTCAAGTGACAGCAAGTGAATGGAAATAACTGCAAAAGGGGTGCCCGTCACTAACCTTTAGTCAAAGACCTGGGCCACAATTTTTTCCCTTCGACAATGAGCCGGAAAAAATTTTTAAAGATCATGCTATATAGGCGCTTCAAAATTTCAAGACCAGATAGATTGAAAGAGGGTAAATTTGCGCTAATAGTGAGCTCAAAGTACATAATCAACACATTTCCATATTTAAAAAACGATGATTCCAAATCAAATGATCAAGTGTTAGTGAAAGTGTTGCTTTTTGGCTAGTAAAGCCTTACCTCAAGACAGGATGAAATATAACAAGTGATAGTTCTTTTACCTCTCTAAAATCCTGCAGAAATCCCAAAAGAAAATTATTTGAGCTATTTGTCGAAAAGATCAATAAAGCGAAAACAGAAGTTTCAAATTCTTTGAAAAAAAATAAAATAATTATATTCGACGACCTTCATAACACACAATATACCAACATTCTTGCTTCCTACCAATGTAAAAAAGCATAAAAATGTACTTCTTCTTAGCACATTGCATTCTTCATTAGAAGTTACTCAAAATGAGAAAAAACTCATAAATAATAAATTTCTACAATGCCACGAAATTTGGAGTCGAAGTTATAGATCAGATGACAAGAAAATATCCCGTGAAGGCGTTGAGCAATGCATGTTTTTTTCAATATTTTAGATCTAGCGGTGATCAATGCAAGGGTAATTCTTAAAGAGACAACAGGTTCTAATCTGAGCAGAAGAGACTATATTCTAAAATTAGCGGAGGAGCTAAGAGAAAATTTATTGCAAAAGAGCCAGAAGTTATCCGTTCACAGATTATCCCAGAAATTTCGAACAAAGTAAAACGTTGCTAGATAAAGCAATGGAAAGACAATACAACTAATACGATTTGTAACAAATGTTCAAAATTTGTGTGTAGATTATGCACAGCAAAACAAGAAACAAAGACTGTAGTATTCATTGGGAAATGTTTCCAGAGAAAGTAGTATAATGTAAGTGACATGCATATTTAATTTTATTGTGATTTAATATCTTATTAGTCTATAGGAATATTACGATAAATGTATGCTATTTAAAAGAAATTTCTTTCATTTCATTTTATACAGGCTGCCAAAATAGAAGAATCCTTAGAATATCTTTTGTGAAATTAAAAACTTAAATTTTCTTTGGTAGTACTATGAACTAAATTTCATATTATGTAACATTCTAAAAGCTACATTTTATAAATCATAAATTAAAAATCATTGTATTAATCATGAAACGCTTTATTTTCTGTATGTATCTCCCATTAAAATTAAAATTAACATCACCGAAGTTCATGGGTCAGCTATGACCCACCCTGGTAATTTAGGTACACAAGAAATGCGGTAATTCTAGTGTTAAAAGAAAACGACAAAATACTACGACATATCGCTTTTATTAACATAAGTATTCTGTTTATAAACAATGTAAATGGATGCACAAAAATACCTGATTTTAAGTATCATATCCAATTTAATAACACACGTCACAACAAACTACGTCACAACAAGTAACAACAAACTAAACTTGATTTAAATAGAAATACCAACAGGCGATTCAGAGACCGAATTTGGATAATTAGAGCTTTATTATCCCGTATCCTCTATTACCCCGGTAATTAGAGCCCGTATCTACCTTAAAAATCTCTGGGTAGTTCAAATATTCTGGCACATTTTTGAAGAATACACTGCTTGACGCTTAACGGATAAGGAACAGAATCATTGTTTTCATAGCTAATGACAAGCATAGTTTAAAGAAATGAAGAAAACTTGGAAAATCATGTCCTATTCATCTTTCATGGCGATTTCGAGCTCGTGTGTAATTCGAAGGCGGTTATTTCTTAGGCCTGCTCAGTTCCTCTTAAACTGCTTTATGGGATTTTATATCCGTTGAACATGAAGGTCATGTCAGGTATTCATTATCTTCCCTGTTATACACTACTCGACATTGAAAATGCAACACCAAGAAGGAGTGGTCAGAAAGTGATGAAATTTAGAAAAAAGACAGAGACAGCAAGCATCAATAAGTGATCTTTATTTCAAAATGATAGTCAGAAATCGGAGCGAGAACGGCGTCGGCTCAGTAGGATAAGTGACGTAGGACGTGGGAGCTGTCTGTTTACCATAACGGTTAATCAGTACAGCACCACGTCCACCATTATCTAGAGCAGGCCAGATGGTATGGCCACACATGGGCCTCGCACATAATGCTTAGACCCAGCTCCCGGATCATCTGGTGGGCAGTCGAAAAAGGGCGGTACAAGTGACTTGCGGGACCGCCACAGCTTGTCAGTGGATGCGTCGATCCACGCGTGCTGACGTCACTCTGGCTGCACCTGCACCCCTCCTTCTTCCCACATTTCCTTGTTCCAACCATGTTCGTCATAGCCGATGCACCATGCTCGCATCCATGTGGGTATGAACTGCAATTTGACGTAGGACCAACCAGCCCTTCTCAGTCCGATCACCATACCCCTCGTAAAAATCGTTTATCTGCTGGAAGTGCCTTCGTTGATGGCGGCCTGGCATTCTCTCCTATTACACGTATCCTCCGGGACAAAAACCAGCTTTCTTCGATAATTCGTCTGGCAGAAATAACGACACGAATATTGCCCATTCTGCACGTTCCTTCCCTTATATCTTACTTCACGTGCGTCGGAGAACTGCGCATTTCACATAGTTCCCATAACTCAGTGACGTGCGTCTACTCTAAAATTTGCATAAATTTCCGACCACTCCTTCTTGTGTTGCATTTTCAATGTCGAGCAGTGTATATCGGACATTTCAGCTGCGATATAGGGGCTGGCATTCTATTCATAAGTGGAAAGTCTGGGACAACTACATCATGGAAAAGACGGACATCACATGGGAGAAAATCGTTATAATACTGCTGTGATATTCTACCTGAAGCTGAGAGTTGGAGTAATATTGCTGCTGTATCACTATCTGAAGCAGAAAGCTTTTGTGATATTAGTGTCTAAAGCGGCCTAAAGACCTGAATGTTTCTGTAGAGTGCGTCGAACGATGGGAACCCTCTCGGCTCCGTAGGGCATTAGTGTATCTGAATAGTTAATAGAAGGAGGCAACACATGAGTCATCTGTTGCTAAATACCTGGTGTCCCCCTTCTTATACCTGTACCTGTGGCATCACTGTATCTCCGCCCACGATGTTCTGATATGGCGCATGATATCCCCCAAACAATTATCGTACATACAAACAAACGTTATTTAATGGCCGAGGAATTGTTCTTGCATATATAAGAGCGCTAGTAACATTGGCAAGATCTGCTGTTATCCAGCCAGAGTAGTACTTTTGTTTTTTTTCGCAAGAAAGAAACATATCTATCCTCTTGAGGTATGGTGGTCTTTCTATGGGCCCCATCATGCTCGCACCCAACACTTTCAACTTCGGCACTCTTCTTTAATCACCAAATAACACTCTTCGACCTGCTTATTGCTGAGGAATTTTATGTGAGACTTTGCCCTACTTCGAGACGTCCAGCTGCTCGACCAGGATGTCTGAACAACCCAAATGATGTCTTAACAAACATGTTAAAGTTTATATTTTCGTCAAAAATAAAATTTACAGTAATATATCAGAGAGTAACTATGAGATTTTCTTTCAAACGTTGCTGCTTATAATTAAAAAGTAAGGCAACAGTGCAATTGCACTGCCTTATCTAGAGATAAAAGGTCTTGCTCTACAACGTGCTCTAAATTTAATCTTACTGCAATTACGCGCATGGGGTAAATATTTACGTAAATCAACTGTTTGTTAGCAAATGTCAAGAAGTGCATTGAAGACAATAGTAGAGGCAATAAAATGTTTCAGAACAAGATACGTGAAAAACAAAATTTTTCCTGCTTTCAGCTGCCAGCTGGAAAAGCGCTAATCCTTTATTGCATGCTTTAGCGTACGCTAACGGATATTTCCTTTCACATAAAGTTTAAAGAAATCATTATGGTAGAAATAATGCTTTTTTTATTTTGTAATTGAACCTCTCATTTTTGCCATAACCTGTCGAAAATAAGAGGCATACTTGGAAATAACGCAAATTTTTCTATTCCTAAAATTTCGCGTTTATGCCAACCAGAGAAACATGGGGCTTTCTTCCATACCTTCTCTCGCATTCCATATGTACCTAAGATTGTGAGTTATTCTAACTGCATTACCTTAGGTACTTTGATATCAGTATTATTATATACCGTAAAAGCGAGGATCAAAGAAAGCTTTCAACACTCGATCAAATTCTCAATTTCTCTCTCTTATATGTATTTTTTCCC
>KK118276.1:143855-163643 GCA_000611955.2 Stegodyphus mimosarum | reverse complement strand
TCTTCCGTACACATATTTTTCTTTATAACTCGAAAGATATCTATTTTTTTTTCATATAATACATAAGAGACATGTCTTGACAAAATAAAAGCAGTAGATACGATCATATCTGGAAAACTGACAGATGAATAGAATAAAAAGTACCTAGAACTGTTCCTTAAGGACTGTTGCAGCTGTGTGACTTTTTCATTTTTCACATGCTGTTTCACAGAGCGGATTATTAAAGTGCTGCAGTTTGGCAAAATACGAGATCGTTAATTTATTTTTCAAAAATATTCTGTCTGTTACTGACGATCTAATAGAGTAAATGAAAAATAAAGCACTTTTTAATCACTTAGAATGTTATTCTAATTTTTTTAATAATGAACCTGCTTCATTTAAATTACAATTTCTTTAATTTTATGTATATATAAAAGTACTTAAAAGTAAATTAATTAAATTTTAATTTTTTTTAATTTGTTCTTGAATTTATACTTTCGTTCTTACTTTTGTATTTTAAATGAAAAGAGAGTGTAGGGATATATCGTCTAAAGTAAGCATCTTATTCAGATTAATTGTATTCTTAGTGAGAAACTTTAATTTTAAAGATTATTTGGTTTTTAACAAGATTCTTTTAGTTGTAATGGACTAATATCTTTATTTGATCCAGTATCAATTGTGAATTATAATTTAAATCTAGCAAATAATTTGATGCTTACTTGGAATTATGATGAAACACTCTCTCTTATTTTACTTGCTGTTAATTGATGGTAGCTTAGTTTATCCCCTTGGGAAGTCGATTAATCTGCTATCAATAGCAATATCTAGTTTTTCAATACTTAAATAAGTTTACTTTTGATTTTGGCATTTTTGCGATTTAAGTTTTTCCTTAACTGTGTGAGGTTTTACTTATTTAATTCCAATGTTCAATATCAGAACCCCACAAACACTAACAAGCGAATAATCGGTTAAGTGTATGAATAAACACGTAAGACTTAAGAAGGGTTAACTAACCTTTATTTCACAGAATATTTACAATCAGTTCCTAACTCGGAACTTGCACAAAGCCTACACTTGGGCTTGAACTTAAATAATTATGAAATTAAACTAAGCTTAATTAAGGCTGTCTGAAAAATGTAGCTGAAGCTATTAGAATTCTAAGTAGTTGGCCCCTAAATATTAATTAAACCGGTGAAGCCAAGCCAGGGCCGAAAGTATGGCCGAACGTAGTAACTAAGAGAGAATGTAGCCAAATGGCAAACGCGCGCTAGTCAGGAAACTCAGACTCTCAAAGTCGGCGAAACATTGACTTAAATAGTACTCTTACTCATTTGCATTAGCTGCGTTTCTGAAATTACATTCTGGTAGGAAATTGTAAGCTGAAACTAGAATAGATAGGACAGTTGCATAACTTTAAATAACTGTTAATAAACTTAGGATAAACCTTAAAACAGTTTTTAAAGCACAAGAGGACTGAATTTTCTTTAAAATTCTTTTTAAAGTTCTGACAAATACCTTTTCTATGATGATTTTAAATTGAATTTCGGTTCCTTGGAGATGGTATATGGAAAGTTTTCTTATTATAATTTATTGTGAAATATATACATATATAAACAAAGGAAACACAGTTATCTGTTATATATATATATATACTATATAATAGATATATTAAATATATATACATATATAAACAGATAATGCCATGTGTTTCCTGACTGTGGTATGGAATCACCTGTTTTTTTAATTTTTGTAATAGTTCTTGTTTTTCAATATTTTTAATGTACTGAAATTTTAGTACTATTTTTTTAGATGCTAGATTATAATATGAAACCCTCAGATTAAACTTTCCTTGTTTTTCTAAACACTCTAAGGAGTCATTATTTCTTTCAGTAAGCAAAATTACATATCCTGGCAACACGTCCCACTTGACAGAAATACTCATGAGAGCGTAAGGGGCCAGTTTAATAAATGTACTATTGCATCTTGAATAAGTAAATTTTATTATTATAATTATTACTTAATATGATTAATTTGTATGGCGTTAATTTATCATGAAATAATATTACAGCACATTTTTCTCCATTTCACTAAGCTGTTTTGTATAGCTCATTTTAAATATTTAATTTCGTTGGGACGAATTTTAAACCGAAGAAAGCCTAACATAATCTGAAATCTACTTCATCGTCAGCTGAAATCCACTTCAGATGCTTAACTAAAATCTGCAAACTAAGGTAAGATTTCAGTTTTGTTTATATATTTATTTTTATTTTATGAGTTTTTACACTTTATAAGGTATTTTCTCCCTCCTTTCAGCATTCCTTCGTGGTATAACGGTAACACACTCGGCGCGTATCTGAGAGCTGCATGTTCAAGCCCCGGCAAGGGAAGGGCAGATTTTCCACATATCCTGCTTCAAAAAGAAACCCAATGGCTCTAATACGTTTTAGATTTATGATTTTGTTTAAACTTTAGTGTAAAAAATTTAATCTTAAGTCTTTAAATGCAAGGAGTTCTTTAGAATAATTTTAAAGATATAACCTTTTCCAAATATTAATGCCGTTTTTGAATAATTTGGTATTTTCAATTTATCTAATTTTCAGCTAAAGAAAGAAATGCAGAAATGAACGCCAGAGCTTCTAAAATGACAGCCTTTTTTGAGATGAGTTGATTCTACTTAGATTACAAATACTTCGACTGAGAAACAGAAGCGAAATATTTCCAAGATTTTTATATTATTATTTATATTATTTGCTTGATTTAAAAAAAATTGTATTTAATTTTTCGTGTGTTTTTGTAAAGTTCGTAAACTGCAAGCCCATTTTTTTTATCAACTCGAAGAGGTATTACTAATTCTTGTACTTTCCATTTACGGAAAAAATACTGTCCCTTTTAAATAGATATTTTTGTGGTCAAAGTATACAGTATTTTCTTGCGTATTCCTTCCGTTTGTACTAATTTTATGGTCCGAAATTCGAGAGAGGAAAATTATGCTAATAATTTATTTTCCGAAGAAGACGGTTACAATACGAACATCACAGATGAAAAGTTGTCATCGATAACATTACAAGTAACTATGTCAGGACTAAGTGTGCGGTGCATATTCTTGGCAAACATCTTCGTAACGCCTTAAATTCTGATCTGGAACAGATAGCTGAATGCAGCTATGTTCTGTGGTAGAATATTGTGATTAAGTGGTAGAGGAACTGCACTTGAAAGGGATTTAAAATCCTCTTTAATTAAATCACAATTATTTACAACCACTTCCCAACTCGGGAGGGATACAGAAAGTAGAGACCGCACTTGGGTCTAAAATGAACAATCAAATAAATTTAAACTAAAACTAATTAGAAATTAAATAGTCGTTGCTCGCAGAGCTATAACGCGAGGTTGGCCTCTAAACTAAATGGTGCGTTGCAAGATTTAACTAATACTGACGCACTTGGAATTACTTCAATAAGCAATCACGTAAATGCGCTATGGCTTAGAATTTAAATGCTAGCTAGTCAGGCGACCGTTGAATAGAGTAACCGTGATCTGAGACTAAAAGCTCTCTCACACTGAAAGGTTTCTACCTTTCGTTAAATACTACTTGGCTTCACTTCAAATTAGCACAAAGCTGAACGCGCGCTTATTCTAACGGGAAGTTGAAATGAGAAGGGATAGAAAGATTTAAATTAAAATAAAACTTTGTTAGTTTAACTAAAACCTTACAACTATTACAATATTATTTCTTTAAAAGAAATCAGCATTCCAAAAAGAATACATAATAGTATCAACATTAAAATATGTGATAAAATATCTTCCTGTCTATCTCCCTGTAACATGAAGCTCATCCATTTTTATTGTAGTCTCTGCCATTTCTCAGGCCTCAGATCCTCCATATAAATAATTAGAGAAGCTGAATGTACACTGCGCAACAAAAAAAGGGGGGCGGACACTTCTATATCTCCTGTTTTTAAAAAAAATTAGCTCTAAAAATTTTAGCTCCTCAATGTTAATTGAATTTGGTATATATTTGCTAATATCGCTTTTTTTTATTAAACTGACTTGATTTCTTCTTCCAGAATTCGCCATTTAGGCTTAATCCAAATACGATTCGAACTTTTTTGTTATTTATTTTTAAAATTTGTATTTCTAAATATTTTTTTATATATTTTTCGAAATTATTTTCGTATAATAAACCTATAAAAATTTTAAAATCATCTTAAAGTAGATGTATTTCTAGGCACACCTGCAAAACCTGAGAGCTTTTTATTCAAAATTTCTTTAAAAATACGTTAATTTACATACTAGCGCGTTTTGAAACTTGGTATATTTGTTACAAACGATAACAACGCCAAATGTGGTCTACGCACTTTATTAAAATTATTTGAAAGTAATGAACGTGACCTTTTTTTCGCTCGTGCACAATGGAAAAAATGAAAGGAAAATAGGTTGCTATAAATTAAGAAGTTCCTCCAAGTAAATTATTCTTTGCGCAAACTGAAAAAAATGCCTGAAGATAAATTTATAACATTTAATATTTAGGCATGACTTGAGTCGTAGAATTGAAATATGGAAAAAAAAATGGTATGTCATTTCAGAAAAAGTACGATTTTGTGTCAAAATACCTATATTAGAACAATGATATATATAAATCTAATACATATCGTAAGTCACACTTTCGAGACATGATAAACGAAATTTGAATTTCGTCAATCGGCCCAGAATGGAAGGTATAGAACTGCCTTACCCCTAAACAATGCACAGCCGACTCAGCGCAGTCATAGACTGAATATTATTATAGAAATCTTAGAATGCCAGTTAGCAGCTGATAGGCTGTGTCTTATATTAGGTTGGCATAAAGTTCATTGAGTTAGAAGGGAATCGTTCGACGTGTCTTTACAAGTGTTTTGTGAAGGTTTTTCTTTGTCAGTAAGATGTAAACAATCAAAGTGAACTAATCCATTTTAAAACTTGGGTAAGCTCGTTCTCTAAAAGTTTTGAGGAAGGAGAAAATTATGCGAATCTTTTTTGAATTTTCAGAAATTGACATTAAGCTGCCGGGGAAAAAGGTAAATATCAGTTATTTTACCTTCATTCCCTAACAAGATTTTTCAAGAAGACTTATTAAAACTGTAAATGTCATAAACAGTTTTAATCAGTTATTCATAAATGAAGTTTATATTTCTAACAAAACAAGCTTCTAACACGTTATAAAAATTTTTGTGACCATATCATCTGAAATAAAACAAAATCGAGTGGCGAAAATGCGGTGTGTATAACACGAATGTCCCATTATGCGATTTGTAGCTTCGCTCCATCATTCAAACGGCTATGAGGAAGAAATGTTTTAATTCAAGTGCGGTCCTGAACTCGCATTTATGATGAATCCGAATTTCTCACATGTGAATTCAAAAATGTTTTCCAAGAAGAGGAGGTCTGAAACTGGAGCGCATGCTTTTCCCACCCACCTATCGTGCTCGCAGAGTTTATTTTTGGCGCTGCAGTTCTCTGTCACGAATTGCGTGATTTCTGACACATTCTGTGGTAAACACGAGCGGAGCTCCATTCCGGAGAATACTTGGATTTTTGAGGCCCCTCTCGGAAAATACGAATGATAGAAATACAGTCTAACTCCACCTATCGAGATAGATCTTTCTTACCCATAAGCTAAAAAAAATAAGTTACATTCCGAAAACCTCAGATTACAAACTGTAAACTCTGCTTTTTTAAGTCAACATTACATAAGAAATTAAAAATGCAGTTATTGGATTACTCATAATTGATAGCACCAGCGATGCGCAATTGCAATCGCGATGAGCCATTCGCACTAAGGGCAGCTCATATTGTTTACTGATGCCACAAAATAGTAAACCCACCCTATATCTTAAAATCTGAGACCCCTGAAGGTTCAGATTAGAATTGCCCTGCACTTAATCCGCCATATTACCTAATAAGAATTTTGAAATAAAAAGGTGTACAGAATAAATAATTAAACTCCATTTTTTTAGTTACTCCGAGAATGGAATAACTATCTGGACTGATTCAATTTGCGGACAACTGCGAGAGAAAAACTGAAATTATTTGCATTATTTTTGAAGCATTCATTGTCAATGCAAGACATTTTCATATTTAGTTGCGATCTTCTGAGTTTAAAATACTGTGGCTTGTCCCTGAATAATTGAAGAGTTGAATAAATCGTTTCATCATCTACATGAAATTTCTAAGAAGCTCCTTCAGAGGTTCAAAAAGATTTGAAATCATTCTAGGACAATTCTGGACTATAGAAGGAGTTTGATTGTACCTTCCATGGAGCTGATAGGTAATTCTTACAATTTTTTGGGGATGAATGGGATATCACGTCGTCATGCTGTTCAGTACCTTGACTGAGGAATCCTGCACATTTCTAGTTAATTGGTTTCCGAATTTTAACAGAATGCATAGTTAACGACACTCAGGATTTGCACTCTGCCCATTCTATAAGACATCTAAATACAGAATGTTGCTTATAGTCTCAAACCTCCGATGCTATAACCTTGATCCGCGGAAGTTGTTTGTGAGAAATTTCTTGGGAGGGGGTTGATGTTCACGTGTCTATTCTACTGGCTCTCTTTTTATTTCAAGCATATAAGCCCAAAACTTTTCGATTGTTAATATGAGATGCATAAAATCATCATTTTAACATTCGTACAGAAAAAAACAAAATATCTCAGTATACTCAGTTCTTGTCGTCTTTGATCAAATTTCGTTGAGTTCACCATCCATCGAGAGGCACTGTTACAAATATTAACATGAATCCAAAAAATGATATCGACAGAACTTTTCCTTCTGTCAGAAATGGTCGCTACCTACCTTATGATAAGTATTCAATCAGTAAATGTAAAAAAACCACGAATATTAACCTACTCGGCAGTGTTTATGGATAAAGCACTTTTGGCTGATATTCATGGGAATCATTCTAGATGGATTTACGAGCTTCATGCAAGCTTTTGTAATAGTTAAACCCTGACGAAGATTCTAGGATGGGTTTTCCGAGCCCACTGGGCAATCCAAGATGCGGTTAATATAGATTTCAACCCCTTTTCTAAAAAATGTTGTAATCATACACTGTTTCTGCATTGTAATAAACTTGGATGACGCTATCCTGAATAACACAGCTTACAAATATATTTTATTTACAATTAACACCACCAGATGTCACCAATACATAACATGCATAGACAAAGTGCAGTTCTTTCGTCCCTTAAAACAGCAGTTTTCCTTTCAAATATAATTATTATTCAAAACAAAAAGTCTTGCTATGACATAGCGTTTTTAAAAATCAGTATTTTAATCTTTTAAATTAGAGAATAAGTGGGGTGTAATAAAAAATTTCTAAGTGTTGGTCATGTTCTTATCATCAAAGTAATAAACACAAAATTAATTCCATTTCTGCTACTTACTAGCGTGGGAATGCTAATAATTAGATTCGAAACCTTTGGCAAACTAATAGCTTATCTTATAATGATTTTCGTATCTTCAACTGCACTTTCTCCGGAAACGCGCGCTATCAAATCTCGCTTACTTTTTCTAGATGAGTGTGCATAGGCTAAAAGAAATGAAACATCGCTTCCCTATTTTCCAAACTGTTTCATTATTCTTAGTTCGAATAAAAATTTTTTTAATGTGTTATTGTAAATTTCAGGAGGCTTTCTGTAACTTTTAGTTCAGTTCTTTTAAGTAAATTAATAATAGCAGAGGTAAAAAAAGTTGAATCACTGAAGAACATGATTGTTTTCCAAATTAAAAATATATGCTCAGTATACTGGAAAAAAATTAAATTCTAGAACTATACTTTTTGAACATAATCAATAAAACTATTAATTAATATTGTTGCGTGCGTACGGGTTCGTAAGGGATTGAATGTACGAATCGATAAAAAGTTAATAAAATTTATGTTTTTTTCATCATTTCCCAGGTCAAAGAACGATTCATTTAACCCGTGTTCCTCAATTCCCTATACACGTGGCGGTGGAGGAAAATCTCGGCCAGGTCCGGTAAATCACAGAGGGAAATTCTCGCCAACATGTTCAGTCGCCAAATCCCTTGGCGAATGTTCCATTTTCTTTCTAGCGGCGTAGAAGACAAACTGGTTTACATTACGTCTAGGGAGCCTTTCCTTCTTTAGTAGATCGTAGATCGTTTCGTTTAAGACAAAGCATGACCATTACGGTCTTCACTCTTCATTAAATTTCCGCCCTTGGGCCAATTGCTTGCATGATGATTAAGGTGTAACTGATTTACACCTATCGTTCGTGGACGTGAATACAGCAGCGAAGTTGTCGGGAAAGAGCATTTGAAGATTTTGAAAATCTGCAATTAGAGCTAAGATGTTTTTGATCTGGCTTTTATAAGTTTTTTAATCATCACGAGAATATTTTGGTATAATCTATTTTCTCGATTTTTCAGGATATTAAAACAGTACAATACGAGATATTTATTTCTTAAATATTAGATAAATATTAAATGCACGAGCTCTTGTATTTTGACTTTCCGGATCAGCTTTCTCTTACAATTCGTCACGCGCTGCGTTGCAAGGGAAAATAAAGCAATTTTAATTACAATTCTAAAGAAATAGTTAAATAACTACAAAATCCGTAACAATATTTATAAATAAGTCCATTACTTGAAAAATTAGAAATCCTTTTTAATATAATTCAGAGGTTTTAAAATTTTTTCTACTATTTTTAAAACAATGTAAATAGCTAATTATGTCTTTTGAATACGCATGAATTCTAAGGAAAGGCTTTATACGGATACCCCTCTGAGGAAGTTTTGTGTTCGGGAGATTCGGACAAAATCTAGGATTTGTCCGAATGTCTAGAAGGAATTTGTCTGGATTTCTTCCATAGTTTTTGTTCATTTCAAAGAAGTTAGCCCCTCATCCCCTGAAAAAAAGAAATCTATAACTTCCTTTACAACTAGACAAAGAAAGGGTTTGAAAAATGTTTGTACATACTAGGAGAAGCATGTTCAGAACATACCACTGATTTTAAAAAAGTCCTTAAAGTTTTTTTATATTTAACACAATTTAGTTGTTAGTATACTTCAAATATTTAATTTTTTATAATAATTGGTGAATTCAAATCTCCTGAAGGCAAAATTTGGGATAAGAAAAATGGCTGTATAAAGCCGTTATAAAAACTGAAGACTATATAAAATTCACTAGCAGTTCGGGAGACAAGAATATTAAACATTGGCACTTAGTCTCAGATCTGGTTCTTAAACATTGAATGGGTTACCAAGTAGTTCATGTTTTTTACCAGGATCTAAAATATGTAATATTAGTAAGTGTCCCCTCGGACGTCAACCACATCAAACGTCGTATTCCTCCTTAAACACTTAATATTTTAACCTATAGTTTAACCGATCCACGACTGTGAACACAAACACGCATGCGCTGTTCGGACAAATTTATGGACGAAATAGATGGCTGGGCATGAATTATGTAATAGGGAATTTTTTCCCTTCTCATTTTTTCTCTGTTTATTTTTACTCCACTCAAACAGCACAGATTTAAGGAGACAGAAAATTGCTTTTAAATAATCTAAGAAAATATACTGATCATCATTTGTAATTAACTGTTTTATTACGTTGTGTTTAATTTTCTGGGCTAGTATGTTTATTTATATACTGATCAAAATATAAATGCTTTAAAAGTTTAATTTTGCTGCATCTGCTTAATTTTTATGATAAAGTGTAATGAATGGATATTATTTTATAATAATTGTAATTATAATTACCGAATATTTCGGCGTATAATATTAATTATTTTTTTATTTTTTACGTAGATTCCCCGTAAAACGCGCACTTTTTTTTACGATAAACCCCTTTTGGAGGATCCTAAGAGTTTTGGCAGAATGCCAGCCAAGGTTGCATTTAATATGGTCGAATTATGCTCGGGAATTTTCTCGAGAACATAAGTAGCGAATGCATTCTTCTTAATCAGATAACTGTACAAGCATTTCCGATAATAAGTATAGCAAATAATGAGTTCAGTACTAAGATTATCTAATATTGCAGTCATCCATAATACATAACTCCTCGATAATAAGTACTATAATTATTGCCGCCTCATCGGTATTAATCACCATAATAAGTTTGTAGAGTAATCTCCTCTGGCAACATTACTTACAGTATGTTTTCTGTATAAGAATACTCATTACCACTTCTTCCGAATTAGTTCCGTAAATTGAGTGATATATTTTTCACAGAGTTACTATATATCACTAAAATTATTTCTGTGCAGAACATTCGAAATATCCAGATTCGCTAACAACAACCTTTAACCATCCTCTTAACCAGTTTATTGGTAGACTTAACATAATACTGTTTATTGCAACACGCGTGAATTGCCGTAACACAAAGTCCAAATTATTTAATGTAGAACGTTTCTTTTTGGCAAAGCATAATCTCGTTATGTTTAATCAATAATTAATTACTTAATGTATTGAACATTTTAGAAGCTATTTTTAATAATTTAAATTTTTATTTCATTTATATATAATCTAATATATTGATATAGTTTAAATTGCATTAATTTATAATATACATAATTTTAAATATTATTTATGAACACTTTCAGTATTAATGTGCTTAAAGAAGTATGCACCTTCATACTTTACTCATAAAAGTAAACAAAAAGCTTGATTTTAATACGTTGGAACAGAAGGAATCAAGATACAAACTGGAAGGGTCATTGTGATATTGTAGTCAAGAAAATTTCACTTGTTCGTGACATTTTGGAGAAAATTTCAAGTAATGCTCACGTAATGCTCCATTAACCATTACTTGGAGAGTTAGTGAAATTTTGGGAAATTTAGAATTGTTTAGTTACGTAACAATTACATTGCTATGTGCCTTAACGATTGTTACTATTACATTAGATATTGTTCTATTATCTCACCCCGGTAAATGCACGCTCTTAGGTCATCGATAACATCGCCTTAAGGATCAGGTTTGTTAATTTTTAATAACACGTTTAATTTGCATTGCTTTACATATATCTAACTTTTTATCCAACTTTTCGCGGACATGTCCAGCATTGTTTTTATTAACAAAAATGGTTTTTGGCTTCATATATTGTATACCTGGTACAGAAACGTTAAGTAGTTTAAAATATGTATAGTCAAGTACCAAAAATCCGCCGACATGAAATCCGCCAACTCTTGAAATCCGCACTGCCTCTCAAAATATAAACATTGAATTTATAGGTTCCAGAAACCGCAGAATGGAGAATGAAATACCGAAGAAAAAATATTTATCCAATAATGACGTCATAATTACCGAATAATAATGATTCTGTGTTAGTGGCAGAAAAAAGATCTTAGCTCAGAAGAGGTTTATAGTATGGATGATGTGTTCAGATGAGCCACCACTGGCATATCAGATAACCGATGATGAAATCATTGGCTCTGTTTTGAACTCGCCACAGCAAGAACACGATTCCGACACCGACACAGATAACGAATTTGATAGGAGTGAGAAAATATCTTTTAATGCTTTTAATGTGGGTTTGCAACATGATGAAAAATACCTAAAATATTTAGAACAACAGAGCTGTGTCACAGAGCAAGAGATTATGACCCTGTAGAATTTACAAAAAAAAACTTACTCTGGAGCATCTAAAGTTTCAAAACAAACCTCTATCAGAAAAATGTTTGAAGCAAGTAAAAAAAAAGAAATATTATATACTTTATTAATATCCCTTATTTTTACACGTCTCTATTGTATATGTCCTTAATGCTTTAAAATATTCCTGTAATCACTAATATAAATGAATAATATAATAAATAAATATAAATAAATATATAATAATTTAATGCATATAATTAAATAATGTAATAATGTATATTATTGTACATAATAATTTAAGTAAATGTATCTAATATGTCTTATTTATTTTGCACTTTTAGTCTGAATATTATGATTTGGCTTTTCGGTCCTGAAATCCGCAAAATCTTAAAATCCGCACAACCTCTGGTCCCAAGCATTGCGAATTTCTGGACTTCTACTGTATTATCTCAGTTGAAATAAAAGGCAATCCACGAAACAATGAAATTCCCCGATTTCTATTAAGTATTAGTACGTTGCAGACAAAAGCAGTCCAATTATCATGAATTTGCGAATATTCTAGCATGCTCTAGTCATTCATTCTAGCATTCTAGCATGCTCTAGTTAGCCTGTATAATTTGACTCCTACTGTAAATGCCTATTATATCCATACAATCTGCTGTATCTACTGGGTACCATCTATATCCAGATTCACTTTTTATATTTCCACAGCCCCTGAATTTTTGAGAACATATATTTCAAATAGTATTGCAGTTTTCTTTCACCAAGTTATGATTTCATATTTTAGTCATATATAAACTTAAATTATTTACTAATTCTTTTTGTTTTGTTTGTTTTCTTTTGTGTCCAAATAGCTGGACGCATATATCTTAAGCATTCGTTGTGAATGGCTGAAACCATAGGTCACCTAACCGTGCTCATCGCCGACATTGTCGCCCAGAGTGCCCACACATGGGAAGGCCGATGACCGATATTACATCCACAAAGATGAGGCAAAAAAAGCATACATACTATCAAGCCGTACACGAGAATCGAATCTAAAGCTTTGGTTTAGAGTTAGCATTCAGCCTTAGCTAAGCATTACACCCATTTGGGTGAGTATTTTTTATAAATCACGGCTAAATTTTGATAACTCAACCTCAAAATTTCTTTGCAATACTGTTTTATCGTATTATGTTTTATGTAGATATTCTGGATAATATTCCTACATAACTTTATAATTGATGAATTCGAGTTGGTAACTTTGTTCATTTGCAAGATAGGAGAGGAATACAGGTACAGGTAAAGGTATGAGGGACGCCAGCGATATACCATGGCTTAATGGAAATATCTTCCCATACTATCTAACTACTATCTAACTAAGAAAAACAAAATAAAAAATAAAGAAATTTAAAAAAAAATTCAAGCTTTATAAGAGTGTGCAAACTAATCAACAACTGAAGATTTCAAAAGAACTACATTTTGCCTATTATGGAACTGTTCACGCCTTATGTAAATTTTGATTTGTTCTCTGCAAGAGGGCACCTGCGAGCGCCGAACTATATCCATTGTACCATCTTGTTCTTCTTACGGTCAATAAACGCAATAGCGGACGTCTGTGTCTACTTTCATCCTCCTTAACAGGTACATCGTGCAATCCCACTGTACGCCCGCATCCAGTATTTAGTAAAAATAATGATTTAGGATATAAAGAGATTACAGTACAGTTTCGATACAATCTGAAATTCCCAAATTAAACTGAGAGCATCTGTTCTGATGTAAAAAAGTAACAGATAAACATAAAGAGAAAAATATAAGTACAGTGTTATAATGAACTGTATTAATAATACTAAAGAGGTATCCACGGGGATAACCCGTTTGAGAATAATATCAGAAAACACTATGAGAAAGAATCTGAGAGCTCAGGGATTTGAGAATGCAAAAAATTGGGAATGCAGAAAATAATTTTGACAAGACACCAACACAATTTTATAAAAAATACTTGAAATGGTACGCTGGAGCAGGTTAATACAGTTTATAAAGTTCCTCTTGAACAATTTCTTGGAATCCTCTTGAACATAATCACAACAGGAATATAACTACACATATACTTATTGTATCCAGATATTTTATTTCCGAATCCCAAACTGCTGTTCTCGGACGCGCACCGATCGTCTTTCCCGGCATACTTAGCGCCATGTCATTGGAAGCTTCCGATGTCCGCCCGACCCGGCTCACGCGTCAGTGATTACGCGAACCTTCTCTGTACGGAGTAGGATTAATATTTAATCAATGAACATAATCACGTTGAACACAACGACGCTTGCAATTTCCGAGCGGAGATCTGAATCATTCCGCCTTCAGATTACGACGTTCTCCGGCAAAACCCCACTTCATTACCCCACAAATATTGGCTCGCTTGTAATACTATATTCAATATTTTATGCAAAGGACTTTCCTGAATACGTACTGCAAGTATCCCGGAAACACATGCGAATTTCTCAATCCGCGGCAACCTCGAATTTGCCCATTTTGTCCGAAGTTTGATTTTGATGAGCCGACGCCGTTAGCGAGGTTGGATTTCCGAACTGTTAACCAACGAATGACCGTATTGGCTCCAGTGTCTAAAATATCCTCGCATATGATTATGAATTTGATATATTCTAAGTCTAAAGCCGTTAGAATACAGGATTTGACGTCCCAGATTATGCAAAGTTTCTCTTTTCAATGCACTAGTCTGCTTCAGAATATCCCTGGAAAATATTTCCGTATCTCCTCAGAAACATATTATTCCGTAAAGATTCATGGATTTTGTACCATACAGTTGACATGAATTTTCTTAATGCTGCTCGTTTAATACAGTCAATAATGTGTTTCTGAAGGATTAACAGGCGAGAAAACCTTTATATGTGGTTTTATGGAATATATTTATTAACCTATAAGTATTCACGTTATAAAATATATCCGTCAAATAATTATGATTTTTAAATATATATTTTAGGAAAATTATGAAGTTCAGATAAAAGATTGGTTTATGGAAGAATCTCTAGACTTTTGTTTCAGCTGCATTCGTATTGTGAAAAAGGGCAATAAAATAAATCCTCTGAAGAGTTTTGAAAATAGATCATCTTTCCAACTAGAGTACAATAAAAATGTACAGAAGATTGTTACTAGAATATACAATAAAAATATAAAGAAGATTGTTAAGCTTGATTTACGAAAGAAAATATAAGTAAGAAGGACACCTATATCATAACAAATCATTCAGACAAATATAGTTTCTTGAAGGAAGTGAAGCACTTAACAATTAAAATGTTTGTCCAAGTATACAGTGTCTCTAGAGTAACGCTGGATTTAAATTTACAAATTGAACTTAGAATATAACTATTATGCATGCGTTGACTAAATTGGGACCTACTTTGTATGAGTAACACTCCGACTAAGTATGGAAAATAATTTCCGGCAAATGTCTTCCACAACTGACATGGAATTGACGAGTACCCGTCGCTTCACATGGTTATTCGGCGTAAGTTGTTGAGCCACATGAATCTTATAGAAGTGCATACTGAGATCTTTTGCCATAAACTACTACATGATGATCTTCGATACATCTACCTCAAAAGATCTACAGCGAATTTATGCTCTCGAACACTCAGTTACACTAATGCTCACAGTGCAATGTTTTTGGTGGAAAGTTCTGTCCAAAAGGATAACTTTTTGTTGTTGTTCATCAATGAATCTCATTTTTCAGACTTTTGTACCACTGCTTCTACAATCGCATATTGATACCAAGTAATTTCCGCACAGTTTCATCAGAAATCTCCTCTCGACCAAACATCTTTGAACACAAGATGTAATTTGTTCATCTACTCAAATGTAACTAACTACTCCTTATTTTATAGCTTCATTTCTCAAACTTCTGTAAGACAAGTGATGTCATTGTACTCGAGAGTTGAGAAGGGCATAAACCTTGTTTATCAACCGACCTTGCTCTCCGTATTTGTAAATATGTTTCTATGACAGTTATACATTCCTATATAATATATATTTCTCCATCACGACTTACTCACTACTAACTTTACTGCGATTACAACATATGCTTCCGACAGTGTTCCCAACTCAACGGAAAAAAATGGAATTTATCTTAAAACCAAAGCAGGATCAAAACCAAATCCTGCTTTGATTTTGAGACACCCTATGTAAAGCTGTAAAGATTGAAAAGGAACGTGTTTTTTCCAACAATCAGAGCAGCCAAGTTCTTTTAAATGTATTACGGTAATAATTGAAGTATGCTTACTGACAGCAATTACAGAACATACCATATATAACATGTATATATATATCACAGACAATAATTACGATAAAAGTTCTCGCTGCAACCATCTCTAAAAGTAGAAAATATATTAAAAAAACTATACATAACCCATAGCTATTAAGACTGCATAGGCTTACAGTGCCCGAGCATAAGACCTCCAAATCATCCTGTTGTTCGTCATAATATTGTTTTATCTAGAAAATCAAAGGAAGTAGACTATGGGAGACATAGAAAGCAAGCTGTGCTTAGTTCTCCAAAATAGCTTAATCAGACTCTAATCATTATATCCTCAAAGCGATCACCTTCGCAGAAGGCAAAAAGGTTTGGAAAAATTCGAAAGCTATTGGATGACTCCTTTAAGTACTGTGTTAACCACAATGGGGCATCTCTAGACTTGAATGATTTCATATTTAACCGTAAGAAGAAGCTAAACATACAGAATGGATGTGGGAGGGTACATAAAATAGTTTAACGTATAGCGTTCCCCTGTCAGAGACATTTGTACAAGTACTTAAAGTCTCACTAACTACTAACCAAATAAACGTAATGTCGTTATGGAACCATCATAAGCTGTAAAGTCGCTTTTTGATGTAGATAATCTCCATGCACATGCATTCATGGCGTTTTCTCCAAACATAGCACACCTCTTATCTACCAGCAATAGCGGGAACAGCGATTAGTCATCCCAGGCAGGCTTCTCGATTCCTATGATCAAGAATCCAGTGTCCGAATTACAGAGTCCATAAAAGCTGCATAGCTCTGTTTGTGCATTCATTCATTCTGGCTACCCCGCTGGTTTTTGAATCTCATATAATAAAAGGAATATTTTCTCATATATGCGTACCCTGATCATTTTTATTTAATTTGTGCAACGCGAAGGTTTCATCCATATACAAGTCAACGGTCATTCACAAATACTGGATGCTTCCTGGCATCAGCTCTGATCAAAAGTTACCAGAAATTTTAAAGGATTTATAATGACTGAAAGTGTAGGCACAGAAATCACATAAATTGCAAAAGAATTTTCAGACATGAAAGAAGAAGTCAAAGAATTAATCAAGAAATGACAAATGAAGATTTTGATAATCTAAAACCAACCACCAATAAAGAAAACAGTGATAATAAGAAGAAGATGAAGCGTCTTCAAATTAAAGGAATTGTCAAAAAGGACACAAAGATATCTGATTTGGCAAAAAACTTTCACCCAAATAAAGAAAGAAGAGGATACTATGTAAGAGGCACTAAACTCTACTCCCTTTACCACGAAACATGAGTCCCGTCAGTCTTGTTAAAAGCAAAAATCACCAGCGTTTTCAAACCGTAATTGTATCACGTACTTATTACGAAGTAAAACGAATGCTTCCAGTGAACATTTATTTGGTTGTACCTTTTAATTGCAACAATAATTAGGCTTACTTAAAGTACATAGGCTTTCTTAATCGAACTTACACACAATACACTTTTTTTCCCATCAAGTTAACTTTGCGGAAGACGATTTTCCGTAAGCACAATGTATTGCAGTTTGTTAGTGTAAAACAGAAACTTCAAGATTGTTTTTTCTTTGTAGATGGTGACTTGATGATTCGAATTAAACAAGTGCATAGATAAATGGGTGATACTTTGAAGACAGAGGGGGCCTTTGAATACATAAGTTCATTTCGAAATCAAATAGGTTCACATAGGAAAAAAAAAATCCTAAAAAATTAGTTCTCTTAGAACATCTAATGACTAGAGTGCCGAAAGCCAGGTACTTGTAAATAAATAAATTTATCCTATTAACTGGTCCTTGACTATTAAACTTGTTAACATTTTTTTTGTTTCATTTAGAGTTTGGACGATTTATTCATCTTTAAAGCTAAATTTTCACATTTTTGAAATCTATTTTCAAAAATATTTTCTTCCATATACTGTAAAGAATATAATTATCCTCCTGTTATATTTGTTTAATTCAATACAGCAAACCATACAAGGGCTACCTGCCTAAGTAAAGAGATGCCTTAGTGAACTAGTTTCTAAAGGAAAAATTGCCCGCATTTATGTAACACATTAAAAAAACACGGAGATGCTTAAGTAGCCGTACTTTCTCCTGGATTCAAAATCCTATTAATCACCGTATTAAGAGTGTAGCTTAATGTATAATTGTTGTTTTTGATTGCAAGGCTTTATAGACTTTTTTTGCAATGTTAAACACAGTGTGGATAACACGCATAAAGTTTTAAACTTATTTGCTTCAAGATGCTATTATTATCCAGCCATTCCAACGATATATTTTTTGATGCCTTGTATAAATTTAATGCATTAATTGTTAATTAGTACGACAATTGAAAATTTATAGAATGCGAAAGACTGACGTTTTATTTCGCTGTAAGTATTAAATAATTTCAAATCATTAATAATTAACTAAATATTTAACTTGGTTTGACTACTTGGTTAAGACAAAATAAACGGGAATTAAGTGTCTAAACAGGAAGAATGTCTCCGCTGAAGACTTTCTAAGTGAAATTAGTTCGCATTCAAATTGCCTTTAAAAAGGAAAACACTAACCACCTTGCAGCACGTCCGTTTGTCGGAGTTTGAACCTGAAGCAAAGTATCATCGGATTATCTACTCTGCTAAACGGTGGCCAAAATATGCTTGATTACAATATTATTTCCTAAGGAATTTAGTTATTACCAACAGTCTTCGTATCTTAATTCTTTTTTAATAAAAATTCGTTCTTGTATTCAGTTTTGAGCTTACTTTACCAAAACAATGTATATTTACTTGAGCTGCAGAGGCATTAGATTTATTTTGGAAGGAGACACATTAAAAATAAACACGTCATCAATGGGATTCGAGCTCCAGACCTTTAAATGCTAACACAACATGCTTCCAGTTACACCACAAAGGTCTGCAATAAGAAAGTAGAAAAATATATTATAGCATTACTACTGGAAACTACCGCCCAACCGGTATAGAGGTTAGCCTCGCTGACTGCCGTGCCGAAGGGCTCGGGTTTGAATCTCGGAGACGGCATGGATGTTTCTAAATGTATAGTGTCGGTGCGGCATAGCGGCACTTCAAATATGCGGCGAGCCGAAAGTTCTCTCGTGTGGATTGGTGTTAGAGGAGAGGGGTGGGAGACCCCTGGATTCCCCCCCGGATTACTCTTCCTCTAAATTGGGGGTGGAAAATAGAAGTCCAACCTCTCTTTGGAGTAGGCTCTGTTAATCATTCTTCCATGTGGTAATGGACATGACAACAACAACTACTGGAAACTAAGATTTTTCCCTCTTTGGCATTACTCGCATGGGTGAATAAGTTTTTCAACAGTCAGGATTTAGTTTTTATGGCTGGCAGTAGGTTATTTTGAATCATTTAATACTGAAATTCCTTCTGTGTGCTAGATTGTAACCGAAACAGAATACAAAATCTTTTTAATTATCATGTTGCCGGCTTAGTAAATAAATACCGATTAGCTCATTTGCTTGAGGTAATTTAATTTCAGTATTTAATTAGTATTCATTAATTATTAAGTTCATAACTTTATCATGTTATTTATTTCTTTAATATAATAATCTTTATATAATAACCTTTAATATAATAATCTTTAATATAATAATCTTTTATTTCACAAAACATATTTTCTTTGTCATCTATGAATAATAAAACAGTATATGCTATTCTACGATTGTCACTGTAATACTTATTGTGCTATATTATATTTTTATATTATTTCAAAAACTTCTAAACAATTTGAATATTTAGAGAAAAACTTTTTCTATTGTTATTTATTGTAAAAATGTAATATTTTTTGGTAATTTTACGAGAAACTTTTTTTCCAGAAGTGAGAGAATAAAATGGTGATATTTTACGCAAGAAGATTTCTTCTCAAACTGACCTTTATCTTCTTGAGAGAAGGTATTCTGCAATCGTAGACA
>KK118276.1:121413-141006 GCA_000611955.2 Stegodyphus mimosarum | reverse complement strand
CAGCACTTATTGCGGCGCGTGGTGGCCACACAAAATACTGATTCTGATCTCTTGTTCTTGTTTGTTTGCTTTGAACATTTAATCATTTATTTGTAGCACTACCACTCAACTGTGTATTAAATTGCATTCAATTATGACGATTCCTTCTTGGTGTTGCAATTTTCACAAACGTGAGTGTATTTCAGATTAAATTACATTCAAACAAAAATGACTTTTTCAACTTTATCAACTCTATCAACGCTAAACTATGACCTAAAGATAAACAGATTCGGGCCAGTACAGGAAATATATTGGGCATCACAGTAAAATAAAATTCAATATAAGAATGATGTTGCTCTGCGCGACCTTTCGGTTGACAAATAACTGGGAATTATTGAGGCACTGCAGTAAATTTAGATACATTATTAAAATTAAATTTAGGCAGGCATTTCGCCGACACTTCCAAAAGACTCTGAGAAAAGTATCTTTCGTTGAGTATACTTTTCTAAAATTAGTTCAGTATTAGATGTACTGTAAGAATGCAGCATCTATCTAACGCAACGTAAAGATACATTCCAAGAAATTAGGTAGGAATCCGCTAAGTGTGTTTACAACCTCAAAAACTGAATTCTGCGGTTTAAATATCTCTGCGGTTTAAAAGTCTTTATCATCTAAAAATACAGCAGCTTATCGCACCGGCGCTTTTAATAAAAACACTAAATTCTTCTCCAGTTCGCCACCGCAAACTATTCAACAATAATTCGAGGAACTATAGGCGAGCTACTGGAGACGAGTCATGATACGAGGCGTCAATGAAACGATCTTTCTGGAGCCTTGCACAGGATACTTTCGGAAAAGTCAACAAGTATCCTGTTCCGGACAGCCAAAACAAATTCGAGAAGCCTTCTCCGGGAGGAGGAGGGGGACCGACATAGCGATCTGGGTCGTAAAACGGCTCCGGATGCGTACCGAACGACTGGGCCGTAAAACGAACGAGACGTTGGAATAAATGTCTTCTTCAGGAAAACGGAGAGGGGGATGGGGTAGGAAGGAGACAGGCGATACTTCGTGACACGCAAGGGATTCCAGCCAGGAAAAGAGGACATATAATGGATTTTTATATTTCACGCCTATACGAGAATGGGGAATTTGACCTTCTTTCATTGCACTGTCTTCACGAGTGCTCTTATCCACAATCAACTGGACTATCCCGAGTTCGGATGATGAATTTTTTATTACTATTATTTACACAGTAATTACTTAAAAAAACTACTTCTGTAACGAATGTTTATTTATTATATATTTTAAATAAATAGAAGTTGACTGTAAGAAATTTATATTTTATTTCTACATTCATCTTCTAAGAATAAAATAAAAAGAGAGAAAAAAAGATTGTGCCTCTGCTTGAAATTTTTGGTGTTACAAATAACCATCCAAACCTTTTCAGGCCTAATTACAAACGTTACGTCAAGCTACCATATAGCATAATATAACAATAGCACTAACACTTACCATTATCGTCCAACATAGTTTGTTTCTTAAGAATAGGCATTTCGATGTCGTTTCTTCCCCCCCCCCATATCGTGACTGATAACCATAGCAAAGATTGTTGGTGAAAAAACGGTCGATTCCTCTAATTTGATAAAATAGCCTAACTTCCTGTGTGAAGAGATGCATACGTCCATAAGGTATTTTCTCCCTCTTTTCTGCGTTCCTTCGTGGTGTGATGGTAGCACACTCGCCTCGTATTCGAGAGCATTGCTCATTTTTAACTTTTCTCCCTTCTTCCTGCATGCATTTGTGGTGTAACAGTAGCACATTCGGTGCTTATTCGAGAGGCCCAGGTTCGAGTCTCGGCGAGGCATCGCACATCTTTCACGTCTTCTACTTCAAAACAAAAATCCTAAGAACTCTACAACGTTACGATGGCAGATGAGTCAGAGGGTTGCTATGAACTTGACGTGCATGTATTAAATAACAGACTATAGTGATCTTCACTTTTCGCGGTGAAAGGTGGTCTTGGGTTTAAATTTGTTTCAACAATTTGTAAGGTTTACCTTATGTTAATTAACAGTTATTTTAAGTTTTGTATCTTTCCTATCTTATTCTAATTTCAGCTTACAATTTCCTACTAGAATATGAATTCAGAAGCGCAGATAATGCAAATGAGAATGAGTACTATTTAAGTCGTGACTTCACGGACTTCGAAAGAGAGAGAGAAAGAGTCTGATCCCTTGACTACCGCGCGTTTGCCTATTGGCTACGTCTCTCTTAGCTATTACTACGCTCGGCCATATCTTAGGCTCTTGCTAGGCTTCGCCGATTTAATTAATACTTAGGGGCCAATTAGTTAGATTTTGATAGCTTCGGCTATATAATTTAAGAGCTTTAGTATGTTAATAAGTACAATATAACTTTTAAGCAAAGCAGGCGAAAATATTAAAAGAAGCTGAGATTGTCTGAAGCTCTCGCTAAAGAATCAAAACCGTTAGCTTAAATACGCGTAAAGCTTAATTTGCATTTTGGTGGGGAGTACGGCAGAAAGAAGTTACAGTAAAGACTTAGTTCATAATAAATGGTTAATTAAAATAAGTTGCTTTATAAATTTACATGTGTTTTTCCAGTGTTGGAATGCAGGGCGGGGATGATCTTCTAGCAATGGCGAAAGAGGTGCATGGGACGAAATTGGTTTAAAGCCACTGACTTAAAATTGTTGTTTGCAGAAAAAGAGAATGAAACTGTTTTGCAGAAACCTTAGACAATGTGGAGCTTAGGCACAGAGCTTCTCACTGGTAAAATGCTGAACTGAAAATTGGAATTTTATTCTGGAGTTATATGTACTGATAATTTGCGGAGCTTTATCTTACTAATAAACTACTAAAACTATATGTTACTAGAGCTAAATGTTACTGATAATTTGCGATTTTTTACACTTTTACAGGTTAATAATAATAGGAGATAAGGTTAATTTCTTTTTTGTGTGTGAATGATGAGTATACTCCGAATGAGGGCTTTTGAAACAGGTATTTGTCGTTAATAAATTTGAAAACACTGTTATTATTATTATTGTTTTAACCAGCTTTAAAAAATTGCTATGCTTTTTTTGAACTTCAAGCTTATATAAAGAAATAAATTATTAACTATATAAATAATTCTCTAAAATTTTATTATCGTACTATATTTATAAGTGTGCAAAATTCTAAGAAAAAGGGGTTCGTATAAGAAGAGGTCAAACATTAATTTCAAGATTTAATCCTAAAGTACAAACAAACGGGAATCTAATTTAATAAAAACAGTCTAAAATTTATATAAAAAAAGCTATGTATCATTAAGTAAATAAAACCATCACCTGTTCATGTAGGGGAAGGGATTTGATATGCAATCACCCTAACAGAAAAAAGCGATTTAGGCCAAAGACTAACGAAAAATAAACGGCTGTAGTTACACTGCATAGTTTAGGGCAAAAAATTCCTCACTCATATAGGGAATAGACCTAGCTGCACAGCGTTTGTGTAGTCTATCTTTGGACAAAAACACATGTTATATCGAAGTACTGACTCAGGAATTCTACAAGAACAACTGGCATTTTTTTTCTAAGTGGCCGGATGCTTTCACGTTAAGCATTCATCGGGAATAGAAGCCGAACCCAATGGCCATTTACTCGTTACCTGTTGAAAAGATTGCATAATGCGATGGAATCATTATTGCATCTTCAGCGAGGGAAAGTGAAATATAATACAATTACTACCGAGCTTTACAAGTGCTACACGATTTGGTAAGCGGTGCAAGTTTTTGCTGATAATTATTGCTTGAAACGAAGTTTATTTTTATTCTGTCTCTAAAAGACGCATAATGTAAGATTTGGATGCATTGGTATCTTTATGCAGAACCGTAAGTGTTCTTTCGAGATAGAAGCTGTTAATAGTGTCCCACGGGACAAAGGTGCTGGCATTTTCAGTACAGTAAGATTTTAGTTTTTAGTTTGCTTTACTAATCAAAAGTGAACAAACTAAAATCATATTTGAAAAAAGTGGCAGTCACCATTATGGTTCCTTTTTTTTAAAGTTAAAATCTTATCTTCATAGAGAAGGCGGCACATTTGTGATAACACTCTTGTGAACGTTTCCGTCCTGGTAAATACCCACTGAACTACTTGAGGATACCGACATCCTATTGATTGCGTCTTATAATTTCACCCTAGGCACAGAACACAACGCCATACGAAAGACTGTTAAATACCGCGCGGCGATAACGTCTGAAACGTCCTTAGAAGTGGAACCACTTCATCTCAGTTTCCTTCCTGCCCGTGTTGCATGTTTAAAGAGATGCCCATGACTGGATCATTTCTTCGCTAATGAGGGCACACCCTTCTCTTCTTCAGAAATATTAATGACTTAATCGAGAGCTGATATCGCTACCATCGACGCGTAGCCACCCTCCTCACTAATTTGTTCTCCTCTTGGAGTGGTTCCAATGCAGCCACCACACTCGCCCTTCTCTCGCGAAACCTCGAATCGGATTTCATTGAAGGCAAACAATGCTTGCTTTATCTTTGCCCTTTAAATAAATATCTGGCGTTAAGTACAATTCAAAACAATGTGATACATTAAAAGTATACTCATTCTAAGGAAATGGAAGAGAAATTAATAAAACGCAAAAGACGTTGTTGGGAAGTTAATGGCCTATAGCTAAACTGCATAACTTTCGTAATCTGATACAGCTGTCGTGTCATACACGTGCCCTGCGGGTGGTGTGAGGCATTCAGACGCTTTTCGTTTAACTGAAAAATCAGCAAAAATGTGAAAGCATGTCACACAGAACATTAAATCAGCAAATGGTTCCCTGATTTAAAATAAAAATTGGTTAAATACATACTTCCGTAAATAAAATCTTGAAATAAATCTACCTTATAGGCAAACATTTAATTCATTTTAGAATTCCCTCCCGACAAAATTGCTTAAATTTTCAAAAATTATATGACCCTTATTGCCATTTTATAAGAGGATCATGCGGATAGATTTCAAAGTCTATTTGATGGTCGATGCTCACTTCACATTAAATGCATCCGCGAATCTGATACTGGGAAACACAAAATTGTAATCATACGTATTATTTAAAAGAAACTGAATTACGTGGATGCTTATAAGTCGAATCGCCCATCAGCGGCCTGAGCGGTAAATTCGCTAAACACTGGTAGTTCGGTCCGAGGTTCGAATTCCGCGAACGGGCTGGCTGCATGGGCGTTTTCGTGGTTTTCCCCATGTGTAAAGTGTATACGAGTGAGTTTCCTTTAGAAAGGTCCTCCACGAAGGCATCCTTCCTCTTAGGCAGATAGCCGTTGAGTGCTTTGTCATAATCAAATACACCACAAGTTGAATCTGCGTAAAATTTTCCAGCGTTTTACGAATATTCTTCGTGTCTGATATATTTTTGAATATGTGTATACAACATTCAAAACGCATTTTACTCTGTAAAACATGTAAAAATAATATAAGAACAAATTTTCAGACAAATTTTTTAAAACTATTCTTTCGCTATCGTTATCATGGCTGCTAAACTAGATACAGATGCAATAGTAATCAAAAACAACACAATATATATATTGAAATGATACGTTGGAACCAGTAGTAAATATCGTTTTGACGAAAATGTAAGTATGATTTCATCAGATCGTATAGTAATGTTTCTAATGTTACAGTTACTAATCAGTATTAAATTTTGTGAATGGGTCTTAGAATATTTCTGTTGAGTGTTTCAGCCCTTTAGTGCATCGGTGGATCATGTGGCCCAGAAGCTGCGAAAGGTCTGTTTTTTTTCAGTGTAGCTATTTATCTTCATATGCGTGAAATATGCTTCATTCAGATTGCTGGCTAATGCATATTGTATTCCCTAAGGATTCTGATTCTTATGTGAAGGCAGATGTGCTTATGTCATTCAGTTTTACGCCACTTCAAGGAAGTTTTCGTGCTTTTCCCACGTGAGCATCAAAAAGTTTTCGTTTAGAAAGTCCTCCCCAAACACATTCCTCCTTTTCTATTTAAGGATTTGATACTTCTCTTTCCCATAATCCAAATTATACAATTTAATCCAATTAGTCAGAATAACATTCCCGGTGAGCATTTTCCATACACTAAATCTAAATTTCAGAGGGGTTCCTTGTTTACGTCCCCTATTCATAGTTCTTCCATATAATATCACATGCTGTAACTCTAAATTTTACTAAAAAAGTAGTTATAAAAATTTTAATAAAGATCAGTAAATTCTAACGAGTTCGAAAGCATTCAAAATAGAGCAATAGTTTAGAATTTGGATAGCAAAACTTTTGAAGTGGAAAGTAAAAAAATAAATGTTTTCTATTCTGGTGGCATTATTTGAGGCTGCGCTGTACTTCTCTGTTTTCATGATGAACTGGTAAAAAATATTTTGAGTAGTAGCACAAATGAGAATAAAGAAAGCGATTAACTGAAAACTCCATTAATAAATGGACATCTTCTGACAACACAAAAATTAAAGCATTCTGCGAATTTTACAATACTAAAAAATATAATTAATTTAATAAAACCTAGTGAATAATAATGAATGTATATTTATTCTTTCCTTACAGGTTGGAAAATCTTTTTATATGTAAGCAATACATTGAGCAATTTAAATTTAACGTTTATTTATTAAAGTTTAAAGATAAGTTTTAAATTACACGGTAAATTAATACACATGTCAAAGCTAGAGTTACAACTCAGAATTCCACTGTGATTATTGACAAATGCGGCTGTTATTGAATTGCTACAATGAGGTAAGATTCGACATTTTCTTTTCATGTTTTTCCCGCATGTATTAATATGGTAGTTTTTCACTGAATTCATTGACAATCTAAGCTAAAATGAAATCAAAGTAAAATTTAATCATTTTCTCAGAAATATTAAATTTGTACCTAATATAGAGGGTGTTTACATATTTTCAGAGTGATTTCGATAAAGAATTTGAGAAAACAAATGTTTTGGAATAAGAATTTGTGGCAACGGCTTATTATCTGATATTAGAAGGGGAGTCAGCTACTGTTAAATGTAACCTTATTTCAAACTGCCGTATGTAACCAAGCTGTGGATTGAAGGCTATGTGTTTGTGCTTTCTGAAGAGAAAGATTCTATTTCATATTTGCAAAACGTTCTAAAATGCGCACTATTAAAATTTAGAAGTGCAAAATAACGTTATTAATTCGGAAGATAAAAACCATCAACCATTACTTCTGCCGTTAAAGAAGACTCCAAGTGAATACCCGAAAAATGTATGTATTCCTTCTAATGTTTTTAAACTTAAATCATTCGCAACAAGAGAAAATCTGTCAAATCAATTAAAGAAATAATTTTCAGAATCTTTAAATACATTTGGAGTAACTAATGGTATAGTAATAAACAAAGATTTGTTAAAAAGAAGATAAAAAAACTTATTGTTTACCAGCTTTTGTCGAGGCATGTGGCTCAAGGCAGAACAATTCTTAGAAGACCGTATGAAAAGTATTTAGCAGGAGATAAATGGAAACACAATGTGGCTTTTGATGAATCGTGGTTTATCTAAATGACGGTAACAAAAAAGGGTCTATTTATAGTGAAAACGAAGAGAAAAATATATACAAAGCTTATTCCGTCAATGCAAAGAAAGTTTCAGTAAGGAATTTATAATTTTCCCAAGATTCTTTTACATTGGGAAGCCAGAAAGAAGATGAGTGCGAAAAAATGATCAACTCAACGTACTATTAAGAGAAAATTTTACATTCCGTATTTACAGAAGAAATTTCATTTCTTAATACCAATGACTCTCAAGGAATGAAACTTCATCATGACAAAGCAACAAGTCATACTTCGAAAGGCACCACTGCATTCCTTGAAGAAATGAAGACTGATTCAGATATTGCATATACACAGTCCAGTCACGTTAATGTGACCACCACGTACTTTCCATGTCAGAGTTAAATAACCAATCACAGAAGGCAGGTGGCAGCACAGTGCAGTTGAGCGTATATAAAGGGTGTGTGAGGGCTTCGGAAAACATTTCAATCGTTGGCGTAATGCAGAAACGAAGCGATTTATCCGACTTCCAAAAGGGCATGATCATTGGCTTTCGGGCCAAGGGTGGAAGCATTTCCGAAACGGCTGAGTTTGTGAACTGTTCGCGTGCCGCCGTGGTAAAAGTGTACCGTGCATGGCAAAATGGGACTGTCCAAAATCAGCGACGTGGCAAATGTGGTGCACCACGGGCCATAGATGACAGAGGCGAACGACGGTTGCGGAGATGCGTTCGGGCAGATAGACGGGCTACCGTTGAGCAACTGACCACCAAAATGAACCAAGGGGCTACCAAAAGTGTCTCCCAAAGTACTATTCAGCGAACATTGCTGCGTCTGGGCCTCCGAAGCAGACGCCTGGTTCGTGCACCTATGCTGACTGCTGTTCATCGACGGCGAAGGCTAGAATTTGCACGCCAGTACAGCAGCTGGACGTCCACTGAGTGGCGACAGGTTGCGTTTTCGGATGAATCGCGTTTTATGCTCCATCGGACAGATGGACGTTGGCGTATAAGGCGTGAAACCTCTGAAAGGAACCACCCTGCAACCATTGCCGGAACGGTCCAAGCTGGAGGCGGGAGCATTATGGTCTGGGGAATGTTTTCCTGGCATTCTCTAGGTTCACTGATCATTGTGGAAGGCACAATGGATCAATACAAGTACGCATCTGTCCTTGCGGACCATGTTCACCCCTACATGCGCATTGTTTTTCCTCAGGATGATGGCATCTTCCAGCAGGACAATGCGAGGTGCCATACAGCTGCCAGTGTACGTGCGTGGTTCGAAGAGCACCAGGATGAGTTTACCGTCCTCCCCTGGCCAGCAAACTCACCTGACTTAAACCCAATCGAGCATCTGTGGGACCATCTCGATCGAGTTGTTCGCGCCATGGATCCTCAACCGCGTAATCTAGCGCAGCTGGCCACGGCATTAGAGTCGGCATGGCTCAACATCCCAGAGAACACCTTCAGGGACCTATGTGACTCTCTTCCTACACGTCTCGCAGCAGTCCGCTCTGCGAAAGGTGGTTATTCTGGCTTTTGACAGATGGTCACATTAATGTGACTGGACTGTGTATAACTTTTTAAAGTATTCTTGCGAAGTTCCCTGACGTTTCATGTTTAGACTTTGTCCCCTTGGTCTCTTGAAAAAGCTTTTTCTAAACGCAACCTCACCACAATTGATGAACTCCGGAAAGTAATAAAAGAGAAATGAAAATCAATACTCCTGAAAATTTTATGAGAAGCCTTTTAGTCAGATGATCACGCTGCAGATTTACAGTCCAGAATAAAATTTAAGTGAGTAAGTAAGTAATTTAATTACTTACTTACTCACTTAGTATTACTCACTTAGTATATAAGTCACTTACTCACTTAAATAAAATTTAAGTGAGTAAGTAAGTAGTTTAATTAATTACTTACTCACTTAATAAAATTTAAGTGAGTAAGTAAAATTTAAATAAAATTCAGAGTGAACATTTAAAAAAATTCTGTTTACATGTTAAACCTTAATTAAAAGGTCCCGAAATCATTCTGAAATGTATCTGAAATTTCTGAAATGAAATTGAATTCTGAAATTTTTACTGTCTATAGTTTCACTTACTGATTAGATTGATCAAATTTTTCATTTATCATCAAATAATGAGCAGCTTTTATGCATTTATGTGGACCTACTACTATTTTATTTTTGTCGCGTCTACATTTCGCATCTAAAAACATGTCTAAAAGAACCTTGTGAAGGTAATTGAATATTTTTCATGCCCAATAACTAACTGATTTACTAGCGGTCTGTCCATGCACTGTTTTCCGGTATTTTCGATGTGACCCTGAATTGCAATCTTCCTGCATCAGCCGTCTTCCTACTGAAATTGCCTTTCCTCTTTTATCGCTCTCTTTATTTCAGTTTTAACAGTTTCTTCCGGAATGGGTACAATGGCATCTGGTATTATCTTCTCTAATGCATTTTTAGCTAGCTGCACTGTCAGCATCCTAATAGCCATATATTTTAGCACGGTTTGTATCCAAGTTGTATGAACTCCGAGCTTGTTTTTTTTAATTTTTAAATTATTTTTAAAGTTCATTTACAATCTGTTTGAGCTTTGAAATATTTATGTTTCTTGTGTGATCTGATTATACCCAGTTTACCACCTTCTAACTATCGTTATATACAGTTACCCCATTAATCTGGCTATTTAAATCTAAGTTTTGTTGTTTCCGATTTAACCCCTTCCATTCCCGTTAAAAACTCAGTTTATTGTTGTGTCTTACAGCATGAACGTCTTCCTTACTGTGTTATCGTTAGCTTTGCACAGAAAATTTATAGCTCTGTTTAAGATTTTTGATTCATCAGTATTAACTCCTAAATGTTTCCCTGCAGGGTATACCTTAGTTCCTTTTAAGTTAAACGTAAGAACAAGTTTAGATGGGAATAGATTTTGAATAAAACTGTGTTAATTTTGAAGGCAATCAGGCATAGTCCTTCTTCAGGAATATACATATTTGCTTCTTACGAAAACAGACCTATGACTGATCGCCATCGAAATCGAGAGAGGTTTACTCAAAATTTACACCAATCTGATGTTACTTAATCTAAGGTATCACTCAATCTAAGGTTATTATTACACCAGTCTAAGGTTAATCTAAGGTTACCAATATAAGGTATGTTTCTTCTAATCAGATTCTCTGTCCATTCATGCATTATTGCTTTGGTTGGATGAGTAGCCTGTTGTGAACGAATTATGATACAATAAGCTTCGCTTTTACAATAAGAACTGTAGGTGTACACTGCGCAAAATATCATGTTCTTCGAACTTAAACCATAAAATTCAGTTCAACAATAATATCGAAAATAATTTTTAAATGAGCATACAGTGTCTCACAAAAGTGATGGAACACTTGTGCTTTAGAAAAGGAAACTGTAATGAAATAAATTTAAAAAAACATGTAAAAAGTTTTTGTGGGTGTGTTTCATACTTAAATTTAGTAACAATTATTACATAACATACATTTTCTCAAAATATTAAAATATTAATTGAATAAAAATACAATTGTTTAGAACGAAGCAAAAAATGGCTCACATAAGTGATGGGACACCATTAGACTTTTCAACAAAAATTAACTGAAGTAAGCAATAAAAATATTTTTGGGGGTTTTTATTTTTACTCAAAAGCAATTTGCAATAATTTATAAAATCGTCTACATTATTTCTCTCCAGTTTGTTTTGGAATGTTTGTGTTTTTTAGCTCTGTGCAGCCATGAATGCTAAACAAAAAGAAACTTTGCCTGAAATTCGAAAATTAGTTATTAATTTGCATATTGAACGTAGAAACTCTATTAGAGAAACTTCTGAAACAGTTAACTTGAGTCAATCAACAGTTTGAAATATCATTAAACGATATAAAAAGAATCATATGATTCAGGATAAAAGAAGACCTGGCCGACCATCAAAGCTATCCAATGGAATAAAGCGAATTATCGTTCGAAATATTAAAAAAAATCCAAGAATAAGTGCTCCTAAAGTTGCTGCTGATTTACAAGCATTGTATGGAGTAATTGTTAATCCTGAGACTATTAGAAGAGTAATTCGATCTACTGGATAACACGGTAGAGCAGCCAGGAAAAAATTCTTCGTTAAGTGAAAAGAATAGAAAACTCAGACTGGCTTTTGAAAAATCCAACATAAATAAGAATTCTGATTACTGGAATGAAGTTATATTTGCTGATGAGAGTAAATTTAATTTATTTGGTTCTGACGGTAGAATCTTGGTGTGGAGAAAACCCAGGGAAGAATTTCGCGAACAGAACTTGGTGCCAAAAGTAAAATATGGTGGAGGAGGAGTTATGGTATGGGGGTGTATGTCGTCCCCTGGAGTTGGTAATCTTGTTTTTATTGACAGTATAATGGATCAGTACAAGTATATTGGCATATTAAATCAAAATTTGAAATCTTGAGCACGAAACTTGAACCTTCATAACGATTTTAAATTCTACCAGGACAATGACCCCAAGCACACTTGCTTTGAACGTTAGACTCTGGCTGCTGTAAAACTGTCCTGAAATAATAAAAACACCACCACAATCTCCAGACTTAAATCCTATTGAGAATATTTGGCAAGAATTGGAATCAAGAATTCGCAAACACACAATTTCTTCAAAACAACAATTAAAATCGGTGCTTCAAGAAGAATGGGGTAAAATCACTCCAGAAATAACAAAACAATTAGTCGAATCCATCCCAAGAAGATTAAATCATGTTCTAAAAGTAAAAGGAACTCCAACAAAATATTAAAACCTTTTAAAAAGTAAAATTTTTAGATAAATATTTGATAGAAAAGTAAGTGTCCCATCACTTATGTGAGCCATTTTTTGCTCCGTTCTAAACAATTGTATTTTTATTAAATTAATATTTTAATATTTTGAGAAAATGTATGTTTTGTAATGATTATTACTAAATTTAAGTATGAAACACACCCACAAAAATTTTTACATGTTTTTTTTTTAATTTATTTTACTACAGTTTCCTTTTGTAAAGCACAAGTGTCCCATCACTTATGTGAGACACTGTACCTTTAGAATTTCTGACAGACAGTTCCGCGCGCTTTAGATAAATAGGTTTTTTTCCCCGTAGAGTGGCAACCAATTGCTTGCTTTTAAATCGTTTGAGTTTGTTCATAAAAAATTCGTTAAAGTTTTACAAAATATGAAACAGATAATAAAACAAATTCCAAATTCGGGCTTTCAGATGCGCATATTCGTGTCAAAACGAACGTTATTCAAAATTGGACGACTCTAGGTACCGTTGTTTCATCACATTTGGTGAAATATACATACATTTATACACATTTTTCATTATTTAATTCCTTTAAATATAATACAAGGCTGCAATATTTTGTGGCAACAGTTTGAAAAGTGATTCAGATTTTTAATTTTTCCAATACAAAATCATAAAACGAAAGCAATAGTCCTTCAGGGACAAAGCCTCTTTGGACTTAAAAAAAACTGATCTGTACACCACATGACTTCCTTATACGGAATATTAAATTGTACGAAGTTTTGCTGCATTTTATTTAAACATATTGAATTAACAGTTAAGGGGTGTCGGAACCCCCTATACCGACAATGTTAAACTGGCCATTTTCGATGTACCTTTTCTCAAAATCTGCTGTAGATAAACTTTTGAAATTTTTTGTGTAATTAACGTACACCTACCTGATTATACTGAAACATTTTGAATTTTAGACTAATTTATAGACTATTTTATTAGGCATAGTAAAATTTAGCCCTTTTCTCACGCAAAAAAAATTTGTGAAATTTTTTTATCTTAATTTATCACAAAAAGCTCATTTCAGTAAATATTATAAAATATAATAAATAAGCCATAAACATTTTAGGTACCTGGGAGCAGTTGTTTTTGAGAAAAGGTACATCGAGTATAAAAAAGTCACGTTTGGAGAAAAACGCGTTTTTATGTAAAATTCCTCATTGATCAAAGCATTAGATGATAAAATAAAACTAGATTTTTTAAAGTTCTAATTTTCATAGAGATTAAAGTATATTATTTTTAGAAAGCTAAAAGTGTAGAGAATTTAAAAATGCAAAAATCCCAAATCAATATTTTTTGAAGATTTTTGGCTTCCAACACCCCTTAACGAATTTTAAATTAAATCTTCTTCATCGATAGCGCATAAACTACAATAGAATAAATACATGCTTTAAAGTTCACTATATTTAACATAGCCACACTTCGGGGCTAGTTTCACTTAACAGCGTTCCATCTCATTCATTTTATGACTCAGAGTGCGCGAACATTATAGCATCTGAAGAATTACCAAAAGTTCTGTTCAAATACTATAATAAATCTAAAACGATGTGTAAAAGAAATTAAACAAATAAAAAGGAAAAAGTTTTTCGCAGATGATTCAGCGCCGCTAACCTAATGCGCTTGCCCTACTAATTAATTCAGTTCTCACTTCGCGGTAAGGCAAAAATACATAAAAATACAAACTATTTTCATTAAAAGCTGTAGAAAAACATTAAAATACCAAGTACAGTTAAAACAATTAAAAAACAATTTTTACAATTCAAATTACAGTTTGTACGTAAAAACAATCTAATAATTTAAATTATAATTCCAGAAGGAATTAAGCATAATTTAACACGCAATAATAAAAGAAGACGTTCCTTTGTTGTTGCGAAGCTTAGTTTCTCTAAATTGGCAACAAATCCACTATTCTGTTAAGTTTCAAATGTAAACAAATATGTCCGCTATCATAACCAAAATTTAGGCTTAGCCGTACTTAAAAAAACTTTTAAATTGTTGATAGTTCCACAATTATTGCATGCAAGTTAACTAAAGCATAAAAATTTTAACCGAAAGATAAGAACTACATAATTCAATTATTTTTAAAGCAAAAAATGCACAATATATAAACATATAAGAATAAACAAACTGAGCTCACTGAGCCGAGTAACAAAATGGATATGTATATACAGATATTTATACACTTTTGGGGCGGCCGCTTGCAACCAAAATGTGAGGTGCACATCCACATATTAAAGCAGTCCTATATACAAAATTTCAACGTTCTGAGGTTACTCGGTTTTGAGTTATACGAGATGCATACATACAAACGTACGTACGTACAGACGCCACGAAAAACTCTCTTCAGAATTCATTTTAAATCAGTTTTATAATTTTTTGGAGGAAAAAGAGTCCTTTATTCTGTCCTTACGTACGTATGTTACTCAAAAACATCATTAAGTACAGATGTCAGGCAAAAGCATAGTTAAATTGCATTCGATAGCAGTAAAAATGGATATTTTCGTTGAAATATGATACCCGAAATTTTTCGCGATTAAAATACTTCCTTTTTACATCATACGAGGAAGTAATAAAAGCTTTTTTATTTTTTTATGTAGAATTATATGGAAAACCATATTTCCATGAAAACTCAATCAGTGATTTAAAACATTTAATTTAAACACTAAATAAATAAAAAAAATTCTAAAAGGTTTCAGATTTTAAATTACGTCCAAAAAGGCGCTTTTTTAACATTTTATATATTACCGTTATTTATTAAACTAGAAAACCCGGTGGTCATACGAAATCACCGCTGTTCTAGATATTAAAAATTGTAATTAAAATGATTTGTGCAAAGGTGTCTACTAATACAAACTGAATTACCCAGGGCAGGCGGCGAGGACGCCCCTTTGCTTACTGCCCCACGGGATTTCCCCCCTTCTACTTACTTAATTGCTTCAAGTAGAGTGCAATGAAGGAAACCACTGGCAGTACATTTCTTTCTCTGCTCAGTGGTTACTTTTTGTCGAGAAAGCCGTTTTTGTGCAGCTTTAGATCCTTTTCTCTCCTCTTCAGTACTGTATTTTCTAGGAGGCATTCTTAAAAGAAATTACGTTAAGGCGTAGTTTTTATGTAAAACAGATGACTGCCAATAATGCAAACAAATGTTCACCTTTCCCCTGACACGCTCAATTTGTGTTCAGCCTTAAAATGTTTCAAAAACAGATGATTGCTAATGCAAACAAATGTTCACCTTCCTCCTAACGCGCGGCGTTGAGCTGAAAATTCAGTTTAAAATACAATGTCGGAAACAAATCTGGCAAAATTTTAAACTCTTTACGCGAAAGGATATTTAGCATAAGAGTTTGGGTAAACCTACTTGATGAGATGTACTACGCAAAACTCGTTAGTTGGTTTCGTCTCCTTTAATTTCTCAACGTTTGCAAGTTTCTAGGTAATTCATACGTAAATATAGTTAAATGCATAATAAGCAACAATTGCATGAATTAAAAATATTTAAATACCATGATATTTTGATTAAAACAATGATAACTGCTGTGATAATATTTATTTTACTATTTGAATGCCGTAGCAACTTCACCTCATTGGCTAGAGCAGTTACGCAAGCAACCAATGAACTATCGGTGAAAAACAGACATTTAAAGCCGCATGTAATAAAAATATCTGTTCTTCGCACTTAAACCATAAAATTCAATTCAAGAGAAATATCGCAAAATAATTTTAAATTGAGCATATCTTTAGAATTTTCAATACACAGTCTTGTACACTGGAGATAAAAATGCTTTTTCCGTACAATGTTGGCATTGCTCGGCTTGAAATCGTTGAGTTTGTTAATCAAAATTCCGTTTAAAGTTTTACAAAATATGAAAGAGAATAAAACAAATTCTAAATTTAAAATTTGAGCATCTAGATGCCCATGTTCGGGTGGAGGATTACGTTATTCAAAATTGGATGGCTTTTTTTTCACAATGCGAGAGACATACATTCATACAGATTCTTCATTACTTAATATCTTTAAAGACAATACAGAGCGATAATATTTGGCGGCAACAATTTAAAATGTGATTCGCCGTTTATAGTGAAAAGTCGCAAAATGCGAAAACAAAATTAATAACCCTTCTTGGCTAGCGCCCTGTGGACTAAACAAAATCTGAAAGCTTTTAGATTTTATATTACGCCTAGATGGCGGTTGTTTTTTCATTTAGAGACACATACACGTTTCAAGAGCATTTGGTCTAGCGCCATATTCTGCTAAAAATATTTAAAAACAGCATACCTTTAGAGTACCCGATAGAGAGTCTCACGCGCTGGAGATAAAAATGTTTTATTCCTTGCAGTGTTGTCACTACTCTCTTCGAAACTGTTGAGTCTTTTAATCAAAAATTCAACTCAGTTTTACAAAATATGAAATGGACAATAAAACAAAGTTCAAATTCGGGCATTCAGGTGCCCATATTCGGATGGAGGACTATATTATTGAAAATTTGATGGTACCGTAGTTTTTTTCACAGTGCAAGGGACATACGTACATACATATGCAGATTCTTCATTATTTAATTTCTTTAAAATAATATTGGGCTATAATATTTGGTAGCAGCAGTTTCAAAAGTTATTCGGGCATTTAAAGTGATTCGATGTACTGACCGCTACACCACAAAGGCATGCGAAGAAGGCGGGAGAAATATCTTATATACTCCCCCTTTTAAAGGGCGACTGGAGATTAGGGACTACAATCTCCAAATCGTGGTGGTGGAGAATCATTAGCCACCCCCTTTTAGTTTGGGCGCCATTTGTAGAGTCATTAAGTTATTTAGAAACAGGAGAGATTAAAAATGAGCAACGATTTCGCCGGGAATCGAACCAGAGACCTCTCGGTTACGCGCCGAGTGTGCTGACCACAACACCACGAAAGCATGCGAAGGATGCGGGAGAAATACCTTATATATCGTAATCGTTTAGCATAAAATTGCTCTAAGTGTTAAAAGGGCATCTCATTGCGTAGATCGAGCTTTAAATTTTAAATTTAATTTCCTTTTTTTAAATATTTTTGTGAAATTTGTAAGAGTAAATTCTTCTTTGTGATATTGAGACTAATGTTTCCAAATTGCAGTATCTTCCTCTGTTCAATCTCTAGTTCGTGTCCTGATGGAGTATCTGAGAATAGGATATTTTGTACCTCATCATGATTATTCAGTACAGCACCCAATTCCTTGCTCCATTATCATTACATTCTAAAATCCCATAAATCGATTTCGATTAATGTATAATCTGAAAACGTGTATGTCTCTGAAATTTCAATTCATCGCTCGGCAGTATCTGCTCTGCTCTCTAGAACATCAAATAATCACATTCAATTAAATTTCAAAACATATCAACATTGATAATGACTGATGATTTCAAGTTCGTTGATGTGTGATCCGAATGGTTAAGACGAAGGTAATTTTTAATTACATGTGAGCAAGATTCGTGTATAGCTTTGAGACTACTAAATTTGTTCATTCTTCCAGGAAAAGCTATCAGGTTGTCAGGACTGAGTGTTCTGTGAGTATTTTTGGCAAACGTTTTCAAGTAACTCCTTAACCTAAAGTCCTGATCTGGAACAGGGAGCTGAAATCAGCTTTGTTCTGGTGTAGATACTGTGCTGGAGAATAACTGCACGTGAAAGGGATTTAAAATCCTCTTTTATTAAATCACTATTATTTACACACTTCCCAACTCGGGAGGGATACAGAAAGTAAAATACCACACTTGGGCCTAACTTAACAATCAGATAAATTTGATACTAAAACTAAATAGAAATTTAATTAAACTTTACTCACAGAGCAAAATCGCGGAGTTGGCCTCTAACTAAAAGGTTGCTTAGCAAGAAATACTAATACTAGCGCACTTCAATTTATTTCAATATGCAATCACGTAGTAAGCACTATGGCTTAGCAATTATCTGCTAGCTGGTCAGGCGAACGTCGAACAGAATGACCGTGATCCGAGACTAAAAGCTCTCTCACACTATGAGGTTTCTACCTCTGGTTTAAATAGTACTTGGCTTTACTTCAAATTAGCATAAGCTGAAAATGCGCGCTTCTTCTGACGGGAAGTTGAAACAGAGAAGAGATAGAAAGATTTAAATTAAAATAAAACTTTGTTAGTTTAACTAAAACCTTACAAGGTGTCAAAAAAACCGCGCAAATCAAACTTTCAAAAATTGTGGAAATTCTAAAATAAAAGTTAATGACAATTTGATCTAATGGATGGCGCCACTATAATATTATAAATAATGGGTCACTTTGAATTTTAGCTGTAATTTTATTAGGTATTTTCTCCCTCCATTCTGCATGCTTTCGTGGTGTAACGGTACTACACTCGGCGCGTATTCGAGAAGTTCAGGTTCGAGTCCTGGCGAGGGCATTGCTCATTTTTCGTGTTTTCTACTTCAAAATACATTTAAAAGCCGTTTCTTTAATGCAAGACAGAGATGAATTTTCCCCAAGCAGAACAAACTTCTACAACTGAGCATTACTTCGCAACGCACAAATTTGATTGCTATGTCATCGTTCTCGTATTATTTAATCTTATGTCATCTTTCTCGTATTATATTTTAAGTTCACAAGAGCTGGGTAACTACATTTGTTAAAGTGACACTTTCAGTTTCCGGAAGTCAGGTTATCAATCACATAATCATTAATTTCTTAGTTTCTCGAACATTTGGGAAGGTGCCTTTAAAAGCTTCAACAATCTCCCTGTAAGGATGTGAGGCGAAGTAATACTCAATCATAAAAATATTTTCTGCTTGACAAAATCTCATCTAAGTCTTTCTGTAAGCAAATGGTTTTTAAAGCTTTCAGAGCAAACTGCAGCTAAAACTTCAGAGAATATATTACTTGAAAGGTGTGTTCTCAGTTGCAACAAATTGCCTAAGACCTTTTTTGCATTCAAAATTCAGTTTTTAGTCCAAAGGGGCTTTGTCTCTGAAGGACTACTGTTTTCGTTTTGCGATTTTGCGTCAGAAACATTAAAAGTCTGTACCACTTTTCAAACTGTTGCCACAAAATACTGCAGCCTTGTATTATATTTAAAGAAATTAAATAATGAAGAATGTGCATAAATGTATGTATGTTTCTCGCATTGTGATAAAACGACTGTACCCAAAGCCATCGAATTTTGAATGCCGTAATCCTGCTGCGAATATAGGCATCTGGAAGCCCAAATTTGAAATTTGGAATTTGTTTTATTAACGA
>KK118276.1:105925-121301 GCA_000611955.2 Stegodyphus mimosarum | reverse complement strand
TTTGCGATATTGTTCTTTAACTGATTTTTATGGTTTAAATGCGAAGAACATGAAATTCAATAAATAAAAGTAACGTACAAAATGTTTTAAAAACGCCCCTTTGGACGTAATTTAAAATCTGAAACCTTTCAGATTTTTTTTTTATTATTATTATTTTTAATTTTTATTTAAAACACAGCGTTAACTTTTCTAATTTCAAAAGTACATAACATGTTTAGGTTGGAAGTACTGGAAGTTTGTAAATTAAGATAAAAAAAGTATATTGATAGAGGCGCGGCCCTTCTTTAAAAAGACAATTTTTAAGAAGTTTAATTTAAATAGCTTTTAACTGAGACTTAACAAAATGTTCTTTCATTATTTGCTTATATCAACATTATTATTCATAAGAACTTCTAGTCAGAATTACGCCTGTTGGCAATAAAAATGCTTTCCAGAAATCTGAGTTTAATGAATCATTAACGTGAACATATCTATGGGTGGATCGAAGCTTTTAAAACTAGGTTTGTATTGAAAATCGTTCAAAATTCATATATGTTTTTAAGAATTATATTTTGGAATAGAAATGCTGAAAATTTCAAAGATTAATGCTTATCTATAGAAATACGGATAAACAATTCAAAAGATAGACGACATCCATTCTTTTAAGTTAAAACACTGATTCATAAAATCACTCAAGAAACAAAAATATATGAAACTAAAAATGAAACAAAACGCAGAGTTGCATAGCCATCACTGCAACATGATGTCTCTGCAAAGCGTAAAAATTCAGAAGAAAATTTGTCGTAGAACGATATTTTTCGTTTTTTAAGTTTTGCATAAAATGAATTCTTTCAATATTTATGCATATTTTTTCCGAAGTTTTTCACTAAAACAAACTTAAAATTTTATTTTATAGAGATATTTTACTATATATAATTGTATTGAATAAACCTATTTAAATTCATCTCAGCTTTCAGAAAAAGTCCTATTTTGTGTCAAAATACCTATGTTAGCTTATTGCTATATATAAATCTAATATATATCCTAAGTTGCGCTTTCCAGATATTAAAAATGCAATTTGAGTTTCGTCAATCCTTCAGTAGAAAGGGAGATATAGAACTGTCCCCCGCCCCCCTTTTTTTGGCATGTACATTCTGTATCTTTCAGTACAAAGTAAAACTATAAATATTTCTAGCTCTGCTTAATAAGTTTTGACGTATTTAAATTAATTTTTAAAATGCTTTATATTTTTTATTCGGTTATGACAAAATATATCTGAAGCATACAAGACAAAATATATCTGAAGCATACAAGAGTTTTAGGTACATACTATGTACCTAAAAGGACGGCTGACTTTGTAGAAGATTTTTGAGGAAAACTGGCTCTTATTGACGTTATGGGTAGAAAAAAACCCACGAAAAATATTATACAATCAACTCACCCACCAGCAATCGAACGCGCGTTAGCAGGGTCCGTTCGCCTACTGGCAGTCACGATATTGTTATCCATTAAAATATATAATGTTATTTTTAAAGTTCAAATTGGTTTGTGTGTTTCAGCTAATGATGTGTGTCAGTTTGGCATGGCTAATTAGTAATAATTCGGAAATGAAAAAAATTATATTGTTAATTATTAAAATGTTAAAGGAAGTCCTTAATAGCAATAATACGCTTGCGGTATCAGATTTTCAGGTTGTAACACAATACTGCCTTGAAAACAAATTAAAAACATTTCCGTACGAAAACAGGAGACGGAAGCTATAATTTCATAATTTTTAACCCAAAGAGACGTTAGCCCAGGAGGGGTATTAGTCTTGAAACGGCATTTTGCGTCGAATCACTAAACGTATTGAATCACTTTTCAGATTGTTGCCAGCAAATATTATCGTCCTTTATTTTATGTGAAGAACTTTAATAATAGAGTATCTGCATTAATGTATGTAGGTTTCTCGCACTGTGAAAAACCAACGGTACCTGGAGCCATAAAATTCTGAATAACGTAGCCCTCTGCCTGAATATGCGCACCTGGAAGCACGAATGTGAATTTCGAATTTGTTTTATTTTTTATTTTGTAAAACTATAATGAAATTTTGATTAAAAAATTGAACGATTTCAAAGCGAGCAGTAGCAACTCTGTATGGAATAAAACATTTTTATCCCAACGCGCGAGACTGTCCATCGGAAATTCAAGAGCTATGCTGTTTTTAAACATTTTTAGCCCAAATGCTCTTGAAACGTGTACGTATGAATAAATGAAAACAAAAACGGTCCTTTGGGCGTAATATAAAATTTGAAAGCTTTCAGACTTTTATTTTATTTATTTTTTTTAATATTTATTCTTTTTTTTTAAATTCTGGTCACTATATTTTGAAAGGTATCATCTGGAATATTTCATTAGAATTTCACCTCGGATATTACGTAACAATCATTTTAAAATATTTTATTATAGTCTGAAACAGCATGGAAAGAAAATAAGGATTTCAAAATTTTAAATCAAATAAAGTTACATATGCTATGTAGCTTTGAAAAATTATGAAACAAAAAAGCAGATTTTGCCAGTGTAGTATTACTTTATCAGTTCTTTTAATTTTTTCAACCATTAACGAAGTAAAAACGTTTTTGCTCAACACTGAAATTTTGGGGTGTTTGTTAAGGGTTCTGATATGCAGTGTTTTTCTGAAAATGTTTTTAACATGCAAGTCTTTTTCTTGCATGTTTGTTTTACAAAATGTATTTTTCATATTTCTAGTAAAATTCCAGGAAATTTTGCAAGTTCTTATAATGTCTGAAATATAAATTTAGTCAAGCTGATCGTTTGTGATTCTATAAAAATACTAGAAACATATTTAAAGAGGAAACAAATTACACTATATTTCTCTATTTGTAATTAAATTAAAATTGTGAAACGATGATTCAAAAATAAATATCTTTTGAAAAGAAGCTTTTCTATATAAATTTCCAGCATTCACGTTCATATTGAATCTTCTTACACTTTAGGAATAGCTTTAAAAAAGACTCAAAGCGTTAATGCGTTTATGATTAAGATTACTTCTCAGTTTGACTATTTCAGTTTCAAAAAAAGTTCAATATTAGTGAAATCTTTTCCTGTGTCAATACAGACTGGTAGAAGGTTTGAAACCAATCTATTACACGCATTCTTAATTACTAACATTACTAGTTGTCTGCTAACTATTATTCGTGAAATAGGAAAGACTTTGGCAGAACATTTACTAGCTCAACATAGATTCGAATTCCAACCAATAACTGATTGCGTAGGTGCTTGCGTGATTTTACCCAACTTTAATATAAATACAAGTTTGTTTACCTTAGAAAGTCCTCCATGAAGACATCCCTTCCTTTAAGCAGACAGCCATCCTAAGCTTTGCCGAATACAAAGAAACTTAACCAGAATTTTAAATGCAAAGTGTAATTCAAAACAAAGAATTACATTAGTCTACCAGAATAGGCTTGTATACTCCAGCGAAAGTGCTACTATAATAATTAAATCCGTAATTATAACTTATAACAAAAATTGATGATTATATAATTAATGTTTTATTAATTATATTGTAGCGTTTTATGGGTTCGTAGATTTGAGAGTATCCGATAAAAACACGATGCAGAACAATAAAAAGCACAATTTATTTACAAGAATCACTATTTACAGCACAGTTCCAAAATTACCATTAAAAGCGTCGAAAATCTACAATAAATACGCTGAAACAATCAGCCACACAGCTTCAGGATGTAACTGTAAAGGTAGCTTCACGGCAACACTAGACTTATAATAAACACCGTGGAACAATCACCAATACACTGTCAAGCTATACTGTAAAGGTAGCTTCACGGCAAAGCACTATCTCGATCGCTTTCCGTTCACAAAACTCTTGCGTAGCTTAGCAATCACAGTCAGCAGCTATTCTCGCAATTCTCACAATTAATCACACTACTGGCTCTCAGAAACGCAAGGGTGTATATAGCTTTTCATTAGGTTCCACAGGTTTCCAGAAATATCTCGACAGGAAATTATTCTAGAAGCTTCCCGATTGGACCATGGGATATCGCCTATTTGGTCGCCAAATGGGCGATAAATTCGTCAATCTGGCAACCCTACCATACACTATTTTATGGCAGCCCTAGTGCTATGCCGGAAAGCTTACATACAGGCGCAACCGCCGAATTTTTCGCAACAATATATTTAATAATTAAATCATTGATTATAATTTATAATAAAATTGACAAATATATAATTAATGTTTTATAAATGCGTAAGTTATTTCTCTCTTCGTAGTGCGTGTGCTTTCATGATGTAATTTGCAGCACGACCTACTAGCAATCAAAAGATGTAAAGTTGCAGTCGCAGACATCAGAACGCATGACGTATCGCTGATTTTTCCTGCTCCGAAATATTGCCTATACATGGCAATAACTTTATATCAACAGCTACATGGCAATAGCTGTAATGTATATGGTGTTCAACTGAATTGATTTAGTAACTACTTATACGAAATAAGTTCTTTTCTTATAATGAATAACTTACGAATTATACAAACGAATTAAATATTAAAGGACAGTTAATTTTGAGTAAATTTAACCGTTACTAGATGGTATTTAGGAATTTGTTGAAGCTTCCTGGTATTTATAATCTACAGCAGAATTCCAAAATTTCTAAAAGATAAATACACATCGGCAGAACTATAGAAAAATCAGATTATCAGAGTCCGCATATGACAAAGAACAATAAAAGAAGATAAAAATCAAATATGTTGTGAAAGTAACAATGTTAGAAAACAAATGTTAGATGAGAGCGATAGAAAATTTTGTTGGTACCGAATTTTTCGCGCGTGTCATATTGATTTGCCGACCTTGGTGCATACTGTATTTCAGTCCGCCAAGGAATAAAAAATAAATAACCGGCGTTATCGGACGGAAGCACACAACGAAAATTAACAGAAAACGTCGCCAGGCAGCTTGCGACGAATCGCTTCCGGTTCCAAGACATTGGCTCCACGCCAATACGCGATGGAGATCCTGACAAATCGAAATACCATGGTCGTCCAAAGGACATGCACAAGGTGACCACACAATAAAAATATGTGGTATTAGCTTATGGAAGAAAAAAGTATAATAAATCCGAAGAAATTAATTACGAAATTTTCATTTATATTCATTTTCTTTTATTATTAGCTCTTTTACAATATCACTGCCTAAATCAAAAATAATTAAAAACGAAAATTTGAAAGATTCAGATTTTAACATAGCAACAGAAGATTTGTTAAGGTTTTGTATTCTCTCGTTCAGCATCGCAGGTTACCAATCTGCTGTTGGACTCACTCCTGCTAACACATTTTTGTCTTTTTAGCGTTATTGTTAAGCGTCATTTTCTTCATACTTACGTCATATCCGATTTAACACGAAAATCCCAAAATTTTTAACAGCAACACATGTTTAGAATTCCCGATACAGAGTCAAACGTTGGCATACATTTTTCTGTTTTTCCGCCATTTCTTAGTTCTCCATACCAATATTAAATTTCTTAGTAAGATGACTTATAAAACCCTTTTTTGTCCTTTTATCAGTAACTTTTTGTTTTTTAATCTTTTTTAAAGAATGACAATCTTCACGTTGGGCCGCATAAAATTACACAGCAAAATCACATAATGTTTAAAAACATCATAAATAACATAAATTTCCATATAAAATATTAGGGGGTGATATATATTTTTTATATCCAACATATTATTCTTTAAAAAAACTGTCCGCTCGCGCTGCCAGCCGTCTAATACAGGTATCGTAAAAAAGTATATAAAAATTTTAATGATTCCTGTTAGTGTAATTTCGTAAAAACATTTAATATATCTCATGATTTGAACGCATTTTTATTTACCTCTATCATAGGAAATATATTTTTAAAAACTGTGTTTATTGCTTTTAAATACCTTAAGTTTGTTACTCAATAACTTTCCAGACTAAATCTTAAAGGTAAATATCTTAAGTTTTATCGAAATGCCAGACACCGAAGCATGAAAAATAAAAGTATTTTCCTAATTAAAACTGAGAGAGAAATATTTTCTGTTTTGTCGGATGACTACAGTTTGGCTAGTCGCAGATAAAAGATGTTTTATTTTGAACAATATTATAAATTCTCGTTTTCAAACCACTGAGTTTGTTACTCAAAAAATTATTAAATTTGTACAAAATATGAAATAAATAAATTACAAAAATTCGAAATTTAAAATTCAGGTGTCTACATGCAGATGTTCACATGCAGGACTACTTTACTTCAAATTTGATGACTCTAGATACCGTCGTTTTTTCACATTGTGATGATATATACCCGCAGATTCTTCATTATTTAATCTGTTTAAAAATAGTATAGAATGATAATATTTGGTGGCAATAATTTGAAAAGCGATTCGGACAAATAGTGCATTTCGAAATTAAGAGCGCCTTTGGGGCTAATAAACTTAACGTAAAGCCCCCTAAATTAATATAAGTGGGGGGGGAGTGAAATCATAACTTAGGTGATCGTATGGGAATGTGAATATTCAATTATGGAAATGTGAATTGCAGTTATTGGTCGTCGCAACTAAAATCTCAAGTGTAATTTTGACATTAACGTGCAGGGGTGTGCTTATTAACAGTAACTCTATAAGGAGTTTCTTCCGCCTTCTTCGCATGCCTTTGTGGTGTAGTGGTCAGCATGCTCGGCGCGTAACCGAGAGGTCCGTGGTTCGATTCCCGGCAAAGGCGTTGCACATTTTTCAGCTCTCCTACTTCCACAAATACCTAATGTCTCTACACTGGCGCCCGAACTAAAAAAAAAAGCTGGTGGATGATGATTCTCCACCACCGCGATTTGGCGATTGGGTCCCCAAAACCCCAGTCGCCCTTTATAAGGGGGAGTATATAAGGAGTTTCTCCCGCCTTCTTCGCATGTCTTCATGGTGTAAGTCTACATGCTCGGCTCGTAACCGAGAGGTCCGTGGTTCGATTCCTGGCGAAGGCGTTGCACATTTTTCAACTCTTCTACTTCTAAAAATGCCTAATGTCTCTGCAACTCTAGCATTTATTATGCAATTTTTGATACATTTACAGCTGATCCTACTTAGATAAGCATTATAAGTATACATTTACTATATTTTTGCAAATATTCGAGTCAGTTAACTATTCCAAATAGTAAAAGCTGACGCTGATGAATGTTTTAATTTTTCTCTTGGTAGAAGAAGGTAAATCCATTCACCAAGGTGAATTAGTAAGTGATTTCTTACTTTGTTCTTATTTATGATCACCCCTGAAAATACTTAAATCCTGCTTATAAATAAAGAAGGCGATATAGAGCTTTAACTAATGTAAAACGTAGGAAAAATCTTTTCTTCTACAATATATTTTATTTCAAAAATATTTTTCCCAAAAGTATAAGAATTCTTGATAACTTCTTCAAAACTTAGTATACTCTATCAAGTTCTTTATAAATATTTCCACCAATAATGTAAAACCTGCAACAACTGGCATTATATTATCGAAATAATCCAAACAAAAACAGTTTTTGTGAAAATCATGGCACTTTTATGTTTCAATTAAAGAAATACCACATCACTTATTTTAACGAACTGTGACCGTGAGCAATGAATTTTAATTTGAATAATATCGCTTATCTCATTACCGAAGTCTGAAGTGTTTTAAACTGCTGATTATTTGCAACTATTCTGCTAAATGTATTTACATAATCATGTCCAAATTAACCTATGCATAAACAAAAATAGTTATTGATATAAAAACGTCTAAGTTTTTCATTTGTTTTCGTTACTGCAATTATTTTAAGACGCAAGAAATACGCTAATAAATGAGTAGGAAAGAAATTTTATTTGGTTATTGCCTGTCGAATTTCATCAGTTTAGGATCTGGGGGGGTTAGGAAATAAAGTGCGGCGTAAGGAAAAAAGAGAAATTATGCTTGTCTAAAGTAAAAAATGATTTATGCAACGTAGTTATTATGCTTGTGTAATTTGTAAAGAGAAATAGTAGACTCATATACTTAGCTCTCATGTTAATGTTGTTACTAATATTATCATTTTTTAAACATGTGCTATATTCGTTCATAAGCGTACTAAAAATTTAAAAGCTTATAAAAGGTACACATTTTTGTGGCAGAAACTGAGTTCCAAATTAGAATAATCTAAGAAAGCGTCAAAATTTATGCATTAATAAACAACAACAGACGTGCTGTCGACAATTGTACATATATTTTCGTAGTAAAGCCCCATTTTTCATTTTATTTACAAAAAAGTCCTGCGCTAGCAAAGGCCAAGTCGAGAAGTGATTGCTTTTTTCACAGACTGCATAGCATTTTCTGTTTAGAGAGAGAAGAGAAATTTATTTAAGAAATGCGTCGATTGTGAATTTCTGTTTAGGTTATATATATCATATCGTTACAGCATATAGTTTAGCTTAAAAAGGACTCGAGTGCGTTCTATTATCCAAAAACCTGAACTAAATAGATCTCATATTTTTTTTTAGAAGCCGCTTTGGGTGCGCTGTTAATTCATTTACGTATTTGCATTTATTTTTACTTTAATTTTTCAAAAAAAATGCTCTTTCTAAACGCTTTGGTACGTTTTTCTTTAAAAAATAAGTAAATAAACAAATAAAAATCTAAAAGTTTTCAGATTTCATATTACGGACAAAGGGGGTGTTTTTTTAACGTTTTGTGTGTTACCTTTACTTATTAAATATCATGTTCTTCGCACATAAACCATAAACTTCAATTCAACAGCAATATCTCAAAATATTTACAAAGAGCATAGCTTTAGAATTTCCGATACACGGTCTCACGTGCTAGAGATAATTTTTTTTCCCGTGCAGTGTTGTTTTTCCCTCGTAGAGTGTTGTACTTCTTGCTTTGAAATCATTGAGTTTGTTAATCAAAAAATCGTTAAAGTTTTACAAAATATGAAATAGATAAAAAAAAATTCCGAATTCTAAATTCGGACTTCCAGATGCCCCTATTCGAGTGGAGAACTACGTTATTCAAAATTTGATGTCTCTAGGTACCGTTGATTTTTCACAATGCGAGAAACATACATACATTCGTGCAGATTCTTTATTATTTATTTTTTTAAACATAAAACAGGGCTCCAAAATTTGGTGGTAACAATTTGAAAAGTGAAACCCCGTTTTATAGTGGACAGCGCAAGATGCAAAACGAAATTAATAGTCCTTCTGGGAAAATTGGCCTTTAGTATGAAAAAAAAACTATTTAGATGAATAGATATAATATTCTTGTAATACAAAATATTTCGTTAGAAGCCAATGAGTGGGTGATATATTTTCATTCTCATTTTAGCTCAATAACGTATCACAATATATTAATAACATATTTAATAAAGTGTCAAAATATATCAATAACATGCTTAATAACGTGTTACTTTATAGGAATAATAGCATATACTACTTGGGAAATAAGCGACATATAAATATTATTAGAAAAATAATTGCAGATGCAATTATTTTTCTAATAATATTAACCTATAACCTATAAAAGCTTATAGGGTACAAAGTTTGACTAGTAACGAGATCTGGCCTCGTCGTTAATTCGGCAATTTCGATTAATATTTCCTGATATTAGATCATCAGTTTAAGTTTAATAAGATAGCACGTAGAAATTTTAAAATTATAAATAGGAAAGAGGATTTATGAAATATCAAAATTATAAAAAAAAGCTCAGTGTTCAATTGTTTGCTTTATCAAACATTTCTTTCAATCAAAGTTGTTTAATTTTGCTTCTGCTTTCATGCTAATACTTTCTCTTTAATTCCGCAGATAGACAAAACTTCGCGTTCAGTTATAAAGTTCCATTGTTCAAGTCCTATCACTGTCGTTTCGAGAATTCCCAACAAACTCTCTGCCATTTTCTTCTTTATCGGTAGCGATATTTTCTGGATTTAGAACTATACCAGATTTCTCCGTCCGGCTGTTGATTAATGACTGTGGCATTGTTATCGCAATGAAAACCCTCCGTTATATCATCTTCATTTGTTACCATTTCTCCTCTTTTCTTTTAAAAGTTCAATTATTTGGAAAATTTTGCTTTACGCGATATCTGAAAGCTTTCAAATTTCCGACCATCACCATAATGCTTAGGTGGCGTCTATCATACACTATTTAGCGATGTATCATGAGAATGAGGCAACTGTAGACAAGGTTCACTAAATTTTGCCTTGCTTCTGTTGAACGTTGACGAACTTATATATATTAGTTTTTTATAATATTTACGCCTTTTCTTCACATACCCAGATACACTTGCTTATCCAGGGCCGGCGTTTGACATTTTGCATCTTGGGGCAATCTCTGAGATTCCGAAATTCTGCTGCCAATGCGCCTTTCTAAATTCCCAACATCTTGCCATCCCTTAGTTTTGTTGATCGGTGGTTTACTAAATTCTAAAAATTTTGCCTGCCCTGAATTTTGCTACCCTGTACCGTCGCACCTCCTCTCGCACAGATCTTGCGCTTATCTGAACAACAAATCAACTATCCTAAATTCAAATAACACTAAATGTAATCTTTTGGCCTATGAGAATCATTTACAAAATGTGCGTTTTGCATCTGGAAAGAAATTTTTATTCAATTTCTTCTCGTTAATGCGCTCAAGAAGCGGAGTTAGCTGCTGTAACTACAGTTACTAAAACTGTTGTACTTCAGTTACTAAAGCTAAAAAAAAAGAAAAGAAAAACTTAAAATGTCAAAACTACAGTAATACTTAGATATTCAGATATTTTTGCGGAAAACATGTAAATCCTCTCTAATTATAACAACAATTATAATTTATAATATAGGCGAGATGATACTAAACATTTGTATGCCCTGGTAACCTTCATATGGAAATTATTATTACGGCAGCTTTCTTGACAAACGCTTGTGAAACATTTTTAATAAGATACACCTATCAGACAGCATATATAATTATGTATATTATATGTGCTAAATTAAGTATTAAAACATCAAATTTGAATGTGTATATTTTTTATAGTGCATTTGCGTGCAAGATGTAATTACTAAGTTATAAATATACCGTGGAACTCTTTTATATCACCTGCATATATTTAAATGTTAAAAATAAAAAAAAACAGTTCAGAAGCCTTTGATTTAGGCTGTTTTGTCAGGGGCTATTTTGTAATAGCTTGTTTTGTCATTGGTTATTTTGTCGGGGTTAATCTCTCGTGGGCTATTTTGTTTGTGCACTATAAATTGAAAGTGTTTATCAAGTCCTTAATAAAGCCATTCTATGTAGGTCAGAAGCTTTATACGCTTCCCCATAAAAATTATATAATTTTAAAATGATGATCTTTTAGGTAATCATATTTCAGAGAAGCTTTTTCTCAATTTTTTGCCTTTCCGAAATTTTATTTGAAAGAGTTTACATCTTAGCCTTACCCAAACATTCATGTCATTAGTTTATTCATCATTCTGTCTAGCCAAACCTTAAGATATTTCTCTCGGGAAGCTGAATTTCCGGGAAAATCTGTTTCTGGAACATTGTTTAGAGTAAGCAAGCTTCTTAGTAATCGGTTCTACGATAGTCATGTAATTTTATCTATTTTGCCTCGCGAAACTCCTCGCAAGATATTTACTTATGTCTCTGAGAGTCCCTGCCCAAATCATATGCGATTTGCTTAATCATTACTCCTTGTAGTGGAACCCACAGAGGTTTCTCCAGAACATTAGTTATTCGAAGAATCCCGTCTGAGGGCAGTTGCTTTAACATAATCACGATTCTGATTAATCGTCCAATATCTGTCATATTTCTATCAGAAATGTGAAATTATTAATTAAATCAGTGATTCTCGGGAATACATACCGAGCAAAAGAGCCTATATTTTTTACGATATTTAAATATGGACATTGCAAATAACTAACCGAAGGTTAATCTTGTAAAATTTGTGATAATCACAAAATGTAAAAACATTCGAGGCGTTATATCAGTCACGTGAAGTGAATGAAAAAGGAAACGTTTTAAAGAAATGAGGTAAAATTTGTGAAAGAGTAATAATAACTGCGAAAATTTTGACTTTTTGGTATTTTATGTTCCATAGTGTTAAGGGAATAAGTTAATGTTTTTCAGTAAGGCGCATTATAAATTTCAACCTGAGAATTTCGAATTACAATCTAGTATCTGAAAAATGAATTAGCCATTAATTTTCTTTTTAAATAAAAATAAATAAAAATTAAAGAAAATATAAAAATGCAAATAATTTGTTTCTCACCTTAAAATAAAAATAATACCTACAGCTGCCAACTCGTGAAAACCGCAACTTAATTATTTAAAAAAAGTTTAAATTGAACTCAAAAAGAATTGCGATGTAAAATCTCTTAGCGTCTGCTTCTACACATTTTCAGTTTGAAAGGAATATGGTATAGAGTAAATATATCAAAATTTGAAAACGATTACTATAACGTTTTTAAAAAATTTAAGAAAACAAGTATCTAAAGAGTCTTGCAATCCACGTACGCAAACTACGTGCTCAAGAGTTTTTTAAATAATGGCAACACATTGTTGCCAACTAGAAATGTATAAAACGTTTTTATTTGTCTTTGATAATAGAAGCGCATTGCCTATCATCAACATAGGAAACGAAATCATTTAAATGTTTAATTGTGTACCTTACTAACATTTTACAACCAAAATTATTTTATGACATATCTAGTGGTCAATAATATATATGTGGTCAGTAAAATTCATTTCTAATATCGTGTAATGTATCGATTATAAAATTTTTAACTTACTTCTGCTGTATATATTCGTCTACTGCTAACTACTACTAAAATAAAATTGAATTTGCAGGATAAAATTTTGCCCCTTTCAGTAAGTTTTGCACTTTGCTTCTTATGCTTGTCTATGTGTATATATTTCTTTTCTGTTACAGGACAATACACTCCAAACAATTTTCTCTAGAACGATGTATGCTCCGACTTGATATCTCTAGAGAGAAAACATATATTTGTTACGTACGACAAATGGTTGTACGTTATACTAATTAACTAATTATTATGGTTTAAACCTTCACTGCAACTTCCCCTTTTCCGTAGTCTGTCAGAAGGATGCAACTTGGATCTTAAGTACTTAAGCTGAGGGTATTGAATGCCTTAGACTGCTTCGCTTTTACAGTTTACGTTCTGTCGCCCAGCTTTCCCAGTGATAATTCCACTCTTAGCTATTTCGGTATGCGTCGTTAAAACTCCTATTAAAATATAGAACCAGAGCGTAAATAGACCATTTTGTGCAGTTTTCGATTAAGCTAAGTTAATTTGAAACCTTCTTATTTTAAATACCTACACATGGCGGAGTTTATTTATGCACACAAGTTGTACTTTCTGTTCATTTAAAGCTTTAATAAAAATGCTGCTTAGAAACATTCTTAGAACTTTGTCATATTATTTTAGATGGAGCGTAAACTCTCTTGTCAATCTAATAGGGTCTGAAGCATTTTGACTTCATTTCTGCACAGTTAATTCCTATAGCTTCATCGTCACTTCATTTGACTGTAAATGTTTTCTAAATACGAGATATATATCTGCTAGGTTAGGTATTTTAATAAATAAAAAATGATATAAGATGATTTGTTTTCAAAAGCATTTTATTGACAATAGTTAAGCTAGAAACGAGAACTTCATAATAAGAAATTAAAACCAAGCGATGACTAATAGGTAACATTGGCTTATATATCTTTCAAGAAAAATTGTTTGGTGCCTGTCGTCCTATAAAGGAAAAGTTATTTTCTTAATTAATTCAAATGGAAATATAACTTGTCTGCAACACTTAAGCAACAAACTCATTTTTCAAGATGTAACCATGAAAATTCTGAGAAGGGCTTTCTGAGATCATTGCAATGAAAAGCCAACTCAGTAAAAAAGTGATGCATAGGCAAATATCAACACCATGCGAGTCAAGGTTCACAAAAATCAAGGAATGAGGACTGCAGTTCAAGGCAATCTAAAAAGAAGAAAGGAAGTCGCATTTGCAGGCACTCTTTTACCAGTGAAAATGAGACTGTACTTGCAGTGTGGCTACAAAACAACAACAGGAAGCCTTTACAGGTTATACAGTGATAAGCAAGCTTCATGAGGGGCGTAGTCTTCCAAGAATTTGGAACTGTTAAAAGCATTGTTTCACGAGCTTGTAAAATCTTCCAAACTACAGGTACAGCTGAAAGGAAGGTGAATGGTGGTCGGCTAAGGAAAACCACGATGATTGGTGATCGATATATTTGTTCCCTGCAGTCGAAAAGAAATTGAAACAAAACACCGGGAACGTTATTCAGCTGTTGCGCCCGGATTACACGAGGGTGCCTCGATGTGCTATGGCCAAGCAACTTCATAAAGGTGGCCTATTCGTCCGTGTTGAACACTGCATACCATTGGCAGCACACCATCGGCGACACCGTTTGCAGTGGCGTAAAGAACACAAATACTGGACACCCCTCATCAATGGAGCCACCTCCTCCTTACTGATGAGAGTCATTTCAGTCTGAGAAATTATTCTCGACACCAGATGATATGCAGAGAGCTAGAGGCAAGCTTTCGCTTCAATAGTATCAAGGAAACAGACCATTTGGGTTGGTCTAGTAAGGGATAGACGGAGAATATGGAGACGGAGCTCCATATTTTCGATAGAGTTTCTCTTGCTAGAAATCGTTAGAGAAGATCGATTTTCCCCCATGTACGTTTTTTCTGAGGTGCCATTAGTTCCGACTTCGCTTTATTGGATGACAATGGACGGTCATAGAAGAATCATGCTGTTGAGGAGCTCCTGGAATGTAAAGATATCCGCAGAATAAATTGGTCAGCGAGCTTCTCTGATTTAAATCCCATTGAACATCTGTGGGATACACTAAGGAGACGCCTTCATGGATGAAAATGGACTGTCACACAGGAATCATACTGTTGAGGAGCTCCTGGAAAGTAAAGATATTTACAGAATGGATTGGTCAGCGAGCTTCTCTGATTTAAACCAAATTGAACATCTGTGGGATTGAGTAAGGGGACGCCTGGCGGCATAATCTTACTCTCCAAATCTATTCATTCGATACAATTTGCGTCCATTTTTTTAGTTGTTTAAGTACTGCACACTACTGTATACTCTTTGACACTTTATTTTATATATGTATATATATGTGTGTGTGTGTGTGTGTGTGTGTGCGTGCGTGCGTAACAAGTTAAATTATAACGCAGCTAACACTAACATAAATTAATTAATAAAATCGTAGGTTATTGAACCCAAATTATCTCTGGAAAAAATGTGCGTGAAAAACTTGCAACTTTATTTAATTAAGAAGAAATATTTTTTCCTTAAAATTAAGTTCAAGTTGAATAAAATAACAATGACGAAAGTGCATTGATG
>KK118276.1:92920-105708 GCA_000611955.2 Stegodyphus mimosarum | reverse complement strand
AAAATGAATTAAAATTTAATGAAAATATTTTTTTTTTAATTTTAAACCTCGTCAGAAACAATTTTATGAATAAAACTTTCCGGGACAAAATAAATAAACGGTCAATCCGTTCATTTTTGAAAACCTGAAATCTTAAAAAAAATATTAGCATTATAACATAATTAAAAAAATATTAACTACAAAAGAAATTTAAAAAATTAAAAATAACAGAATAATAAAGATTGTTTAAACGCAATCTTTCCAAAGAAGAAGATTTATTTTAATAATGTGAATTAATCTAATAAAAAACAAAATCTGTATTTCTGAAATCATACATAACAAGGTAAAATTTTGAACAACAAAAAGTAATAAGAAAAGGAACTGTGTCCATATCCTGCCTAATTCTACAATTTGCGTCCGAAACACAGCAGCATTTTTTCATATACATTTATATCTGTATGCATTTTTATTTGTTTCATATATATATATATATATATATATATATATATACGGATAAATTTTTATACTATTTGCGGAAAAGAGAAAGCAAAAAACGGCAGTCTTTGCTTCAACAGAAGCAAAGTGCCCTGTGTTCAGAATGAAATCTTAATTTATAATGAGCTAGTTTCGATTTTTCAGTGCATTTGATTGGATAATCAATAATGCTGTAAAATTATTATTAACTCTTTAAGTTTTAGTTGCAGGATATAAAATATGAAAGCAAATTACTAACTTAATTTGGTAACAGATTTTTCAATGTCTGATTTCATTTGACTACGTCCCCTTCAAAGAATTTGTGCTGCATCAGTTACGTCATTATTTCATCTGCAATGATCCGCAATGCTGTAAATTCTTGACGAATCACCATTCAAAACGGAAACTAAGGAGCCAAGTTTATAAATACCAAAGCTGCTGAATATGTCTTACTTTTCTCCCCTGCGCTCGTTCGCAAGCACGATATTAATCATTAATCGCTTTGCTGCTTTCATCTATTCTTTAAAAACTTGATATGCGTATAGAAAATAGTGCGACACTTTTAGCAAAAGTGTTGCATAAACCAAAGACCAAGTACCGCAGTTTTGTATAAACCAAGAAGATATGTCTTCAGATATGCCCAAGAAATTATTCTTCCAAAAAATATAAAATGATGTTGCAAGTATCAAGCTAGTTTTACTTTCCAAAGCTCTAGTCATCGAATACGCAGTGTATATATATGTCTGTCAGGTTTATCAATATTCCGGACTTCCAGTTAGGATTATAAATTATTAAAGTTCTCCAGTATACTGCGAAATTACTTAAGTAAACAATAGGTAATATTGCAGCCAGTCAATAAAGGGTGTCAGCAATCTAAAAGGAAGCAAATGCATCAAAACTGAAACAAAAACAACACAATTCAATAAAATAACGTATTTAAAATTAATTTAACAAAGTTCTTTAGTCTTTTCAAAGAAGAGTTAAAAAATTTTTAACACAGTTACGTTTCTGAACTATATCTGAATGATTATAAACTCTTGAACTAATCCAATATAAAGTGCCAAATAAAATTAAATTTATTAAAAATAGAATTAATGAAATTAAAAATTATTAACTAATAGTCATTAAAATGCAATAAAATATAAAATTTTGAAAGTATGATTTTTTTTACTTAACTATAATTACCAAGGTATAATCTGCTTCGACGTGACCGTAAAGCAAAAAATACTGCAAAAATAAACATATATAAAATAAGAAACCAGAAAAATCATTAGATAAATAAAAAGCAATGAGTTCGATAAGTACTTAATTTGAAATAAAGAAAATGCAAAACTGTCAAAAAAATGTTGTAAATCAAAACTAAGTATATTTTAAGTCAAAATTTTGAAGAAATGAATTTATTTGAGTAGGAAATTTTCCTAAAATTGAAATAATAAAAAGCAAAAAGCCTTAATAATAATTTAAAATTTCCAAATTGGGAAGAAAATGAAAATCTTATAGCCTAAAATGGAAAATTTTCAAAAAGGAAATACGTCTGAAAAGAGTTAAAATTCAACTAAATCAATTAATTTAATTAAAAACTACTTTAAATGAAAAACGAAAAGTAAAAGTAAAACCTTGGTGAATAATTCAAAACCACGTTATTTCTTCACGAGATTTTCGAGAATGCTGTTGTGAATCGTAGTATAGTAAGAGGGAAGTTTAATAAACTAGAAATAATAATAATAATAAACAAAAGGCAAAACCTGAGTTGTATAGATCTAGTCTATAAAATTGTAGAACGAAAATGTTGGAGATTGTAAAAGTAGTGAAAAAATTCTGAAATTTACCTAAATAAATTGTTTAAAAATGAAAAATTAAATGTTTAAAGTTGGTTAAATAAATTGTGGGAAATGAGTTTTAAATTTTAAATATTTTAGGAAAATAGTTGAGTTGGGGAAAATATTAAAAATTTTGTAATATATTTAAATTAATAAAATTCCTTAAATTAAGTATATCATAATTGCTTACTTCTCACGTTTCAGAGAGGAAGCAGGAAAAGAACGTAGGAGCATTCTGAACTGAACAACACTCTTTTATATTTTCCCCCTTTAGCTTTAATGTTATTCAGTAAAGATCTAACACTAAGAGTTGCAACCTCAAAAACTTTTATTTAAGAAGAGAAAAAAAATATTTATATGTTTTCTCATATTTTTCATACAAAAAAATTAATCGCAAACTCTTACATCAGTTGTTAGATTGTAATATGCGGGCTTCCAAATTTATCCCCTCTTGACTACCCCCCAGTGTTCGGGATAGTGGAATGCGACTCCAGGTCTCAGTTACGCTGTTTTTTTTTGGGGGGGAGGGTAGTTAATCATCAAGCTTTCCATGACGAGAAACTTCCGAATTAAGAGTTAAAATTTCATTCGATTCTACGCATTCCGACTCGAAAGAGTCTACTTTCTCGTTCACGTTGCCTCCCGTTCACGAGACAGCGCTGATTTCCGGCGCCGGATGGGCACGGGAATGGAAGGATGCTTCAGATATCGGATTTCCTAATAGGGATGCTCTATCTCCCGGAAGAAGTCCGGTAGTGTCTCGACCACCCACTCCGTAACCTCCATTCCGAAGTGATAATTTGTTAGGTCTTCATCGAAAAATGTGTGTTATTGATTTCTGTACAATTATTAGCTAGAAATGTCTTTTTTTTTTTTTTCAAATTGTTTGGATCGCCTCACAGGTCACGCTACCATGCATTTATCGTCACAAGGATATTTCGATAACTATTGCTATTGCAGGAAGTAAAAAAATTATGCATTGTCAATAATTAGTTTTTCTTACGAATACCCAATTCTTAAAATGTTGCCATTCAGTAAAACCGAAGGACCTTAAACCGCTTATCAAATTTAACGAAATTTTCATTGCTTAATAAACCGACCACTATAAATACAATAAATGCATTAATTTTAATTTAAATTATTTTTCAGTAATTTATTTAACTACAGTGTATACTCGATTATCCCTCTATAGCCGGGGAAGCAGATCTCGGATAATTGAAAGTACGGATAATCGAAACCATCAATTTTCATGCATATTGCATGTGTTTATGTCTTAAAAAAATCAGTATTTTGTTTTTGAGAATGTTTAAATATTTGACAAATTTCAATGCTTATTTTTCTAAATGTTCTCTTTTTCGAAGTGGACAGAAGAAATGGACAGGAACCACCTGCTTCGATGTAGGTTTCTTCGTAGTCTTACAGAGGAGTCGACATACTTGGAGGCAAGAGCTCCCCTTAGGCAATGACTTCGGTCGTTTTGTTCCTAGTTCTATTTTTTGTATCCTCTGTGTGTAAGATTTTAGTTTATTGTAATTTTTTGCCTAGCCATTGTAAATTTAAAAAAATTGTTTCGCTTTTTTTTCTCTCCAAGTGCTATTTTATCATCGTATTCGAGTCCTCTTTGGTCGACAAAGTACAACAGAGTTTCAACAGAAATCATTGTTGCCTCGTTACTAGTGTACGCAGTAGCATCTTTTTCGTTTGTACTTTCAACATCAGTCGCTGGCTCTTCTGTTTTTGTGGCATTTGAAATGATATCCAAAGTATAATCCAAGCATAGAAAGCCCTGCTTAGTCGAATCACCATCGAATCATTCCTTGATGTTTTCCCAATCGATAGTTTCGCAGAATTCTATATTTCCAATTTTTTGTAACACAACTTCAGTTATTGCCAACAATTAACTTATGAGGACTGAGCATTCTGTGCGTGTTTTTGGAGAACATGGTAAATTCTGTAAAGAGTTCTTAACCTTAAGTTTTCAGTCCTGAACTGGAACAGGGAGCGGAAGGTACGCTATGTTCTGGCGTAGATACTGTATTGGCGAATAACTGCACTTGAAGGGATTTAAAATCCTCGTTTATTAAATCACTATTAAATACAAACTTCCCAACTCGGGAGAGATACAGAAAGTAAATGACCACACTTGGGTCGAACTTAACAATCAAATAAATTGTAATAAATACCTAAATAGAAATTAAATTAAACTTTGGTTCGCAGAGCAATTCGCGGAGATTGGCCTCTACCTAAAAGGGTGCGTAGCAAGATATACTAATACTAACGCACTTCAAATTGTTTTACAATGCTATCACGCAGCAAGCACTATGGCTTATAACTTTAAACTGCTATCTGGTCAGACGAACGTTGAGCGGCGTGACCGTGATCTGAGACTAAGCTCTCACACACTGAGAGGTTTCTACCTCTGGCTTAAATAGTACTTGGCCGTACTTCAAAATTAGCATAAGCCAAAACCGCGCGCTTCTTCTGACGGGAAGTTGAAGCAGAGAGGAGATAGACAGATTTAAATTAAAATAAAACTTGGTTAGTTTAACTAAAACCTTACAAACTAAATCTTTGATTTCTGTATTAGAAAGAATCTTTCTCCATGCTCGGGTTTCCGCTTGTTTATTTTCTACACGCCTCGCATATAATGCAGCGAAACCCGCGGATAATCCACTAACGGGATAATTCGCATCCGCATAATCGAGAGTACACTATTTATTTATATGCAAATAAGGATTATAACGATTAATTGAACAACTGCAATTAATGAAAAACTTCTAACTCTCTGTATTGGGTACATCACACTGAATCGTTTCATTCCTAAACACATTAAGCATATATAGTCGACTTTGTAAGTTCCTGTAAACATTCCCAGGATTACGGCAAAGTAGAATAACTTTGGGAAAAATTTATAGGAACCCTCTACAAAAGAAAAATAAACCTAAGCAAGAAAGAACCTGAAAGAACCTAAGCAAGAAGAATCTAGTTTTCGAATCGAATCTCTTTTCCCCCTCCTCAGTCGTTCCAGTTCATTAAGGCGAGGCTGGAACGATTCCCGAATTAGTATCATTGTCCATCGCCTTAGCAGCAATTTTTAGAAATAAAAATCACTCATTAAACAGACTTCTGTCTCATCTTACGGCCTAAGCTGACGTTCGCAATAGATTGCCTTATACTCTGTCTGGGCCACAATGGAAGAACTAAAGCTTATGCGTTGCATTTCTAATGACTGATGATTTTTGTAAATATTTACAGCATTACTTTAATCAATAAAAGATAAATCAAAGCTAAGTATACTCTATTAAGAAAGGGAAAACTTACTAGGAGTTATTGGTGCAATTTTATTTTTACTTTAGGGAATATAAAGTAGCCAATAAGGAACTAACTTTTCAACTTTCTTTGATCCATTAATTTCCGAAGCTATACAAATAAGAACTCAAAATGTGTCAAAACAAACGTAATATAAGTTAACTTTGATTCTTTTATTAGTCCATAGTGGCAGAGAGAATTTAGTCTATTCAGTAATGATTAAAACTGCTTCTACGTCGTGCATTACCATTAGCAATTCTCAATATATTCCAATTAGTGACTTTAAAAAAAAGAGATTATTAACATGAGAGTACTTCTTTCCGCTCTTCTGCCAGTAGCCATGAGACTGAGACGCGCAGAATTATGATCTATAAAAACTCTGCCCGGTCTCTCAGCGAATGGGCGAAGTGTTTCTGGGGGTGAGACATGGTAGTGATACTAGTTCGAAGAAAGGCATAGGACACTTCGAGAAGGTTATGGCTGTTTTACTCAGACAACGCCAAAAGAGAATCATCATATCGCGCGCCACCAACGTTTAGTGACTTTACCGCTCGACCACTGGTGGGCCTAATAATTTATTGAAATTTGTTGTAATATCCTCCACTGGGGACATTTGGTTTGGGCGCCGATGACTAGTCACATTATGTCGCGGATAGTTAGCGGTCTAGAAAGCTAACTAAACAGTATGGTTTAATTTTGCATTTAAAATCTACGAAAATCTATTTTCTGCCTCACACTAATGTCCAACAGCCTTGTCAATTACTTTCGATTTAATATTTTATAATAATCTAGCCATGCAATTTTAATACAAGCGATGAATAATATGCCATACCTCATATACAGCATTTGCAGTTAAGTTCTCACTAGGTCCTTATTTTCTCAAGCGTTGGTCATAGACATATACTTCGAATTAATACAAAACTGTTTTAAATGAAGCGAGCATTCATGTTTTCATATTTTTTTTAATTTTAAGAAATTAATTTTGTAGAAAATACGAAATGTTACTTTTTACTCGTTCCTCCTGTTCCTATACTTTTCCCCCCGGGGGTTGACTCAGGATAATTCCTGGGAAGTACTGGCCAGGATCTGTACTTAGGCAGTCTCAACCACGGGGGCATATAAGTTGTCTTCATAGGACTAATGCCCGAGTTTATTCTCAGGTTGGTTCAGGCTTGGCAGGGACCGTACTGGTACTGTCTTGTCTGTTCCTTTGGCTGTGTGTGGAGCTAGATCGGAGATTACCGACCTTGTCGTCGGGGATTTGGCCCTCATAGTTTCGATATGGGGGCTACGTGTGCCATTGCCTTTCACAAAGCCGGGCCGGGACTGTGGGGTCTGCGTCGTCGGCGAGGGGTTTTCAGGAGCTCGGACAGCTCACACCGAAAGGCAGCCCCAGGACGGGGGTCCAACTCTTGCGTTCTGTTCCTATACTTATATTCAACAACCTTTTCTATTCGTTATAAAAAATTAAACATAGAAAGTTTAATTACCAAGCGAGAAACGTTAACTGAGGTATTTAATTTCAAATTTTCGATATTCGATATTTGCTATTATTTTGAACTTATTTGCATTTTCACTCCTGTAATTTATAAGTTTTAAAAGGCTAAAAATACGTAATTAATATTCTCTTGAAGTTTTATTACTTTATAATCATAATAGGGTAATCGTAAAAAATTTGTTAATGCTCAAATATTTCTCACTTTTTAATAAATACTAATAATATTGCGAATTAGCTACGTGTCAATAATAAAGCCTGCTATTATTTTCAAGGATACGAACTCTATCAGATTGTGCGAATAAAATCTTTTTGAAAAAAAATTTATTGATCAATATTTTCATGTAATCTGGGTGAAAATTCTCCTCACGTTATCCTATAACATCAAAAATGTTTTTCTAAACGATGTTTTCTTTTTAGTTATATATAAATGCAAACATTTTGCTCTTCAACTTGTGCGAGGTTTCTGGAATCATTTCCCATTTCTATAGCAAATATCTCGGACAATTTTTGTCATACGTCAAATATTTTTGTTTTAGTTTTGTATTGAGTACAAAATTTTTCTGAATGTATGCATAAGGAGCGAAGAAACATGTAAAATGCTTTATTTCCTAACTTTTATAAAATCGATGTCTTTAAATTTAAAAATACCGAATCTTTGTACCATTTAAAACATTTGTGTAACTGGAAGCGTAAGTCTACTGTACTAAAGGTTACAAAAATAAAGGCTGGGCAATGACAAAAAAGACTGGACACTGTAAATTTGAAAAGGTTGTATGCACGTAATCAGCTGATCACAGTGAAAAGTATTTTCCTTTTCCCTGCTTTCCTCGAGTAATGAGAAATCTTTGATGATTTTTCCCCTATCTGGGGAAAAAGTGAGTGTTTGTTGTTTAGCGCTGAGCGCGCATTTATTACGTTTCAGTTAAACCTGCTAAAAATTCCTTACCCGTTCTTTAATAGTTGGTCATAGTACTTCCTATTACAGAAGTGTTTTAAATTAGGAAAATCTTTATAGTTTGGTAATGTCAAATTTTTTTAAAAAAAATTGATTTGGAGAAACAACGAAAATTAATTTTTATGCGGTCCGCTAGTTCCCATACTTATGTTTGAAAAAGTTTTATACTCTTTATGAAAAAATAAAATACAACACGTTTGATTTCAGTACGGCAAAATTTGATCGGGATTTTTAATTTCAAAATTTGTAATTTTTATGTCATTTTCAACTTTTCATCCCTTCAGAGATCGGTTAATTAAGTTAGAATAATTCGAAAAAACAAGATTAAAAGAAGTGCAGAAAATAATTCAATAGGCAGTACAAGAAAGTCATGCGACGTACACGTCAGATTTTTTAGTCAAACAATGCCGCTATAATCTGGAAAATTTAAAAGCAATGAAATGATTTTCTCTACATCCTTCACTAACGTAAAGACCTTTTGCTACAGTGATTGGCAATATTCTGAAAATTATATATTTTATTATCTGAAGCCTGCACCCATGAAATATACTCGGCACTGCAGCTGGAGAAGATAGTTGGTTATTATATGGCTCACAAAGTGTTTTTTTAATGTCGGGTACTAGCCATTTAAAGCTTTGGCCATTATTAAAATCAGAAGTGGTGATTATTTTATTATAGTGGTGCACCTAATAGTTGGCCACTGTTGTCTCCTGTGAAGCGACAGATAGTTTTACACCCATGCCTTCTCTGGGATTCGAGCCTTTGCCCTTCTGTGCGGTAGTCAGTGTGACTAACCCTTTTCCCTTCTGGGCGGCTGGTTCATTGCATTCTATGTCTAAGCTAATTGCATTCTATGTCTAAGAGAGATTGCGAAAAGAAGTTTTTGTATCATCGGCATTAGCAATGATAATATTTAAAAACGAATAGTGTGTATTTTTTAATTAACGTTAAAACTTCATTATCAGGACTTAATTAGATCAAGATTTTAAAAGTTTATTACGCGTTATGCTACGATGTATTTATAATCCGTACATTCAGATAGGTAGTGCAATTTCGTGAAACATCGCACTGCCCCGCAGCAGTGCTATCACGCGTAACTCTAAAATGGCTTTCGAATTAATCTCGAAATTAGAAATACCCTTAGGAAATTCCTTTAAAACATTTAAAGTGTTTAGGTTTTTATTACTATACTTTATCATATGTGTGACTTGTAGAATTCTGCTGTTGTTGAGAAAAATGTAAGATCGTTAACTGTGTGGTTTCCTAAATGGCGAATTATGTGAGTGTTGCGATTTCACAAAGAATAGGATCTATAAAATACTGCTAATATAATGTTATCGGTGGATTTTAAAAGCTATCGGTAAAATAATTCTGTAATAAAATTCCGTAATAAAACCCCTAAAGTTGTAGGTCAGGGAAATGAATTTCTTTGTGCTAAGTAGTCACATTAAAAGCCGGTCTGAAAGTTTTTGTCGTCCACTTCAAATGCAGTTAGTTTCCTTGCCTGACACTGCATTTCTGCTGTCTGCGAAGTAGGAAACCGATTGTGTTAAACCAAAGAATATGTACTGTTAAGAAGGAAAACTTCGCAGAAGCAGAAGTGGCTCCCTTCCAACGAAAAGGGAAACAACTGCGCATGCGTGAAATATCTGTCACCAAAAAGCGCCAAAGCTCGAAGCTGAATATCGAAGTTGGTTTGGACAGGTTCGACCGTTACGTTTAGCAAGAGTTTAAACAAAGAATAGGTTCTTTGGTTTCAAGTAGCGATATGGACAATGGAAGTTCAACAGCCAGTGAAAGTGAAACTTCGCCTAATATTTCATCATTTCCGATTTTAAATTATCGCGACAAATCAAAGTACGATTCATCTTAACCCGTGTTCCTCAATTTCCTATACACGTCGCGGAGGGGGAAATGTTAGCTAGGTACCAAAGAACCGGCATATCACAGAGGGGAAATTCTCGCCAACAGATTCCGTCGCCAAATCCCTTGGCGAATGTTCCCTTTTCTTTGTAGCGGTGTTGCAGACAAAGTGGTTTACATTACGTCTATGGAGCCTTTCCTTCTTTACATAGAGGTTCTTTGGTTAAACCGCAACCCTGCGCTGTCCACACCCAAATAATTTCTAAAGCATTGTAAGCATCCGAAGAAAGGAAAGTATGCTTTGCAAGGAAAACCGGAGGTTTCTACTTTTAGCGCTCTGGCTAAACCGAGTACACTCGGTTTTCTCAAACAGACATAACTCGGCCGAATCAGGTAGAGCGTTGATGGTGGAGACTGTGTGAATGTGCTGAAAAGTAAAATTAGCTAGGAAAGCATCATAAACTGGAAATGATTTTGAATAAAACTGTATAGATTTCGAGAGCAATCAGATATAGATCCCTCTTTATCAGGACGAAAATAATTTTTATCTGAGATATCTTGCGTTTTTTAATAACTTTAAATTTTTTATTGTTGATGTATATTAGCTTCTAATGCTCTTATGACTAGATTGAGCCCAATAGCGAGAGAATAGTAGAATCTCCTAACACCGTTAGCTCGAGCTGGGTTCAAGCTCTGGCGAACAAAGTGGCAGTATGGAAGTTTTATCTCATGAGTGGTTTATCTCATGAGTAACTTGAATACGAGTGAGTTCCCTTGAAAGTCTTCGGCCACGAAGGCATCTTCCTTGAAGGTAGATCATGATTTGCGAACATCCGGAACAATTAAAAAATTCAATTAGATGCCAGGAAATGTTTTCGAAGTTAGAAACGTCATAAGAAGCTGGAAATAGATATAACGTTCTGTCATAACAACTTGTTTTTATTGTATTGTCTAATATTCCGCTTTGTACCTAAAATGGATAGAGTAGACGAATGTGGGATTATAATATAGTGATTTAATTACAGCAAATAGTTTATTAATGTTTACACTTAATAAATTATCATGGGAGATAAGTTGATAATTAAAGAAAAATTAATAAAAAAAAATTAACTATTCATATGCTTCAAACTTTGTTCGCACTTGTCAAAATATCATTTTAAATGATATTTTGATAATCGATACATATTTATCAAAATATCATTTAAATTGATATTTTGATAAGTGTGTATCGATTGCATTGTCTTTAACACAACTGTAAAGGCTACTCTACTTAGATTAATTACGAAAATAACACAAGAAAACAGTAAAAATTTCAGGATCTTGAAACAGTAATAACAGGGGAGATAATGACGAAGATAACCCGTCACAAAAGACTCAATAAACAGACTTTCTTTAAAAAGAACATCTTCAGAAGGTAATTAAGAGAAATTCATTTTCTAATAAAATTAACATGCCGGAGACAGACAATATTTTTAAAGCGAGTTAAAGGAAATGAAAACATTTTGTAATAACAACACGGGTCACAAATTATTTGGATCAGGTAATAATTTCTACAACAATAAGTTACAAGAGTTTGTTCACGAAAGAATAATTAACGCCGCAGGCTTATTTTGGTACCAAAATTTGATCACGACTAGACGACAGAAAATTAAATATTCCGTATATCTTTCGAGCTTGTTTTAATACGTGAGTTAAAATTTACACTTTTTATTTGCTTTTCTTTTATTACCCTACATATAAATATTAATAACAATGAGCTAAAAATTCTAAACAAGATATAATACTTACTTTCTTGACCTCAGAAACGTACTCAACGAAATCAGTATAAAATATTCCGAATTTTAAATTTCATCACACAGTCATGCGTTCAACATTAACGCAACCTGACAAGCGTGCCCACAGCTGCTGTAGCTTTTGTTTCTTATCTTCCTGATTTGAATTCACAGCCAGGACAGATGCATGAAACGTATCGTGTTTGAGAGGCAAGGGATGTGCCTGTCTACAGCTTACGTCTTGACGTTTTGCGTACCTTATAAAAAGTACGAATTTGCCTAGATATTACGGTTTGAAAGAGAATACCGAGGAGAGATTGAATGGATCCGAAGCCCCCCTCTCTTCCTTGACGGGCCCAGATAGAAGCTAGCCCAGCATCTCTGAAGTACCACAGGTGATTGAGGTAAGCTGTACTAATCTAACTGGTGCGCTTTCTTCCCAATTTGAAATCACGAAAGAGAACACCTCGGGAAAGGGTGGTACAAAGGTTCCTCACCCATCAGCCACTCAAGAGGACTTTAGGTTCACCGTGCTACAGACACTATATATGCTTATAAACATCCATTCTTCTCCGAGATTCGAAACCGGGCTCTTCGAAACGGCAGTCGCCGTTGCTAACCACTATCCGGTATAAGCGCTCTTTCGCTTGACAACCAACCTCTCAAGAGGATTTTGAGTTCAACCGTATGTTGAGTGTCCCATGTCACAAACACACTATGCACTTACTAACGTCCATGCCATCTACGGGATTCGAACTCAAACCAAAGCTGTAGCAGCCGGCTTTCATACTACCGTGCCGACAAGGACAGTTTATCTTCCAAATGTTTATCTTCCTTATTTATATTTAATAGTTTGGTTATTTTGGTTATGACAAAGCACTCGAGGACAATTTACGTAACGGGAAAAAAGCCTTCGTGGTGGATTTTTAAGAGAACTAGCCCGTATAGGCGTTATACATGGAGAAAACCCCGAAACCTCCCAATCCATTCGCCGGGATTCGACCCCCAGACCGAACTACCAGAGTTCAGCGACTTTATAGTTCGGCCTCTTAGATATTTCTGGTTTTTGTTGTATTTAAATTTTTATTACGATAAAAAATTAATAAAGAAAACTTCTA
>KK118276.1:42279-92880 GCA_000611955.2 Stegodyphus mimosarum | reverse complement strand
CCCGGGGGGGGGGGGAACTTACCACGTTATCTGCCGCAAATCTCGCGTGTAAGTGAAAACTAGTAAAAGTACAATTGTAAGCCTTTTCCTTTATTAAATAAGTTCAAAATCTTTACGTATGATAGAACGTTTTATGAACGTTTATTCCGCACTATTTGGTACCGAGATATTGAACAGCTGGTTTTAAATTTATGGTTTTGTGTTTTGAAGCTTGATGAGTGCTTTCGTATTAAGTCTTAAAGTTTCAGCGTTTCGTGACTACTAGCTTAAACTGGAGTATTAAATTGGAATCTGGTAACTAAACTCAAGCAGCACTGTTTCAAAATTTACGTGTTTTTTTAAACAACTTTTCATAATTTTAAATGATACATCTTCTTTTTTAGTACCAGAGGTGGTGTTAGTCTCGAAACTCACATATTTCCGTAAAACTTCTGTCCAAAATCACTTAATGATCACTTACAAAATTGATAAAAATGTTATCACGTTACATTATTTTAAAAAAAAATTAAATAATTAAGAAACTTTATCTACGTATATATGTCGCTCGCATTGTGGATAAACGACGGCACCTAAAGCCACTGATATTTTAATACACGTAGTCCTCCACCGAACATGGGCAACTGGAAGCCTAAATTTTGAATTTCGAAATTTCGTTTATTTATTTCATATTTTGCAGAAATGAAATCAATTTTTGTTTCACAAACTCAGCGATTTGAAAGCAAGAAGTGGCAACACTGTTCAAAACAAAGCATTTTTAACTGCAGCGCGCCAAGATTTTATCTTAACCTTTCAGTTACTGAATAGCTAACCAAATGACTGAAAAGCAATAAACGCAGTTCTTAAAAATATGTTTTTTACTTTTAACCTGATTGATGTTAACTCATTTAAATCAGGAGATTTCTAACTAGAAATATTAAATATTTTTATAAAATAACACTAGCTGGATCATTGAAAATTATTATGCACTTTTTTTTCCTTTTTTCATGGTAACTCTTTTAGGAGGCTGGCAGCTCGAGCGGCTATTTTTCAAAAAATAATATACCATATATATATATAAATGTATGCCTTTCAAAACTTAAAATTCGAAGATATGCTGTTTTTAAATATTTTGTGATTTTGTTCTTGAATTTTATTTAGAGTAATCAAAGAAAGAGATGCTTAATAAGAAAGCACAAAAGATGCAAAAAATGTATTAACAGGAATGGGTTCAAGAGCAAATTGGTAACTTGCGATGCTGAGCGAGAGTATAAAAAACCTTAAAAAATCGTCTGGGAAATTTTCAGACTGCAATTTTTTGTCTTTTAAGATTGTTCGATTTTTCTTTCCAAATTCTAATAAATTTAAAAAGCACTCTCTCCAAAGGCGTCGTATTTTAAATACTCAAAACTAAGATGACACCAACAATTTCTGAAACCTTAAATAACAATAATACATATTTAAATATCTTATAAAAGAAATCTTGGTTAAATTTATTTAAAAATTTCGGGGGGACCATAACGACAAAAGACGGAAATTTTACCCTCTAATATCTTGAAGAAGAGATCACCTTTAAAAATTTAAAATAATTAAAAAATTAAAGAAATTAAGATATGTAAAATACTATATATTTTTTAAATTTTCAATCAGTAGTATACAGCTTTAGAAACATCTCTTACTATAAGACTGGACTTTAGAAACATCTCTAAATCTCTAGAGCTTTAGAAACATTTCTAAATATTCATAAAATTAACCAGGCTACGTTGATATATTATGAATGAAAAACTTTTTAATTTATGTCAGTTAGATATATTATTTAAAAAGTAAAATAAAGATTTAATTTATACAGAAATGACTTTGTTACTTATAAATTTCTCAGCTTGCCAATGAATAACAGATTAATTAATTTTGAAAAATAAGTTTTATTACCTATTTTTACTATTATCTTACGATTTCCTGTATGTTACGATTTTATCTTACTTGCTGAATGGCAACACCCTGAGAATCTGCTGTGGATGACTGCTTGTAGAAGTTAAATTAATGCCTCAAATTTCACGCGGATTCCCTTTTGTTCTTCCGTCAATTTCAAGAATATGATCACGTTTTCGGACCTTATTTAAGTAGAAATAAAACCTTCTTCAAGTTGTAAAAGAAAAGGCCTGTAACTTTAACAAAAAAATGCATTTCCTCTGGATTAGTCAATTTTTTAGTATTTCTCGAAACCGCATGCCGATTTCCTAGACTGTACTCTGGGAAAGGTTTGCACTGTTTCTCTTGTTCTCTTCAAATTTTCATTTCTGTTTAAGTAGCCACTTTCTCACAATATCTTGAAGACCCCATATGGATTTCTCTCTTTAGTATTTCCTGGGAATTCTGTTTAAAAACCTGTGACTTAATTGCACTGCGAAGATAAGTCTCAAATGACTTTACATAACTTTTGAGTTCTTACAACAACCTCCAAACAACAGCCCAAACAATAAAACCATTGAATATTAACAATTCGATCAGGCTAAAATCTAAGCAAATTCAATTTGTATGAGAGTTTTCGTGTATTATTTCATATGCAACATGAATATGAATCAACTTCCCTTAGACATTCCTCAAAGAGTACACTCCATTACACCCCTTAAATAGATAATCCTAATATGCTTTGTCATATTCTGACAAATCCATTTCTTTTCATAGCCCGTGAAGTTAGTTTTCATGTAAAGGAAGTGAAAAAAAAACCGTATTTAATATACGTGATAATGTATTTTGTTTTTTAGAAAACGGAAGTTATTTTTACATCCTTACAACAAGTAAATATTGCTTAAGAATGAAAATAATGTTTCGCGCATGTTCTTTACGACTTTCTCTGCAGCGCCGCAATCTTTCCATGAAATCCGTAGTATCTTGTTTAGGTATCTACTTATTGAGGTGTCTAATAACACACTGAAATTTCTCTTTAAGTTCTTCCACTGCTGTTTTTTCTAACATTTCTAGGATTCTAAGTTCAGATTTTGTTCTAGGATATGCAATAACGCTATCATTCAAAAAAGCAATGTTTTCGTCAGACCGGCTGGATCCAGAACGTCGCGATTTAATGTCTGGTGCCGAACCAACCTGGGTAATCAAATTTCTCTATCCGCTGTGGACTCTTGTTTCTTAGGTGCACTTCCACGTTTTATGATAACACGAGGCTTCGAACAATCTGTGCATAATACTCGCCATTCTTGCAACGACTTCTCACAATCAAAACTTGCTTTTCCTTTGCGTAACTATTCATTTGATTAAGCTGCAAAATGAACTGACAGTGTTAAAATGCCAGTTTTTTCCAGGTCAAATCGAGCTTGACATTCTTTTATCGGAATATTTGCTTGTTATAAATATGTAAAAATATTTTCCATATTCAAAAAATAAAGTATTTTGTGGGCACATTAAATCCGGCTCTGCTGTTGGCACACGCTATATTCCATTTTCAGTTTCCACAAATTGTGTAGAAAATATTTTGAAACATTTTGCTAATTAGATACTTCAGTGAATACTAGCAGTTGCAACACAGTTTTAAATAAAAGGACTTGAAAAAAAGTTAATCAAATGAAATGCTGTTGAAAGATTCGACGTTGAATAATCAGTTCCTAAAAGAAGTTCATAATTTTCTTTAATGAAGGTAATATGAAACGGACGTTCATATTTTCGGCTCCGAAAGAGTTTTCCTCTCACTCTGATTTCAAATAGATTGGTTGGTGGACCTTCTGAGAAGTACTGGCAGTTAAAAAAAAGGCCACGCAATTAACTGTTATCCTCTCTGTGCATTTAAAAAAAATACCAAACAATTTTGTAGCGGGTATGCCATGCTGTTAGAAAACACATGTTGACAGTAATAATGTTGCAAATCTTAATTTCAGTTCGGGATGTTTTAATGTTGTTTGATATAGTACTGCTGTTTTAGTCTGATAAACGTAACAGACGCGTAGCGAGTTATAGCAATGTCTGAGACGGAAATGCAAAGTTGTAGTAAGGTTATAAAACAATATTTTATTTGAACATAAAGGCACGACAATGGGCTACGATGGCCATAGCTCATGGCAGTGCAAATAAATACGAACAGTCAATTCTGATCAGTAGTCGAAGACTACACGATTAAATATTAAGTTAGAAACTGGCTCAATAATTTACTGGCACATCAGACTAAAGTATCGGCGGCTAAAGAATACAAAGCTGAGACAATTAAAAATGCTACAGCTGGCAGAAACTAACCACATAGCGCGCAATGCCAGAAAAACACACTCTCTCTCTGTTTGTCAAGATCCAAAACACATCAGCTTTAAACACAAGCAACTAATTTGCATTCTGGTGAGGAATACGGGAAAGAGAAGTTACAGTAAATACCGAAATCATACTAACTGGCTAATTAAAATAAGATGCGCTACATTGTTGTAAATTATTATACCTGTCACTTATCGAACTCATTGATAATATCAGCCGTTAGCTACATTTATTATCTTCAAAAATCGAAATAATTGAATACTGATTAACATAAAAATCGCAGTTTGTTAAACCTAGACCCTTCTTATTGAAGTCATATTAACAAAATACTGATTCTTTAGAACATATTATTATTATCGTTGTTGGCAAATCCCAAAAGCACTATTTCTTTACGAGAAATAATGTCTTACTCGGACATAAAATAACTGATTACTCGGACATAAAAAAACTGATCAAATTCACGTTATACGCGGGAAAACATTAAAAATATCCATGGAGTCAGTCTGTTCGCCGAATCTGATCCTAGATCGAAATACCAATGTTCAGTACTCTTACCACTTAAAAACTGAAGAATTCCCTTTTGATGACAGAATATCCTATTAATTTCTATCACGTCTAGAATGGTAAAACTGTTGAACACTTTTAGTCCGATCCTGGTTCAAATTCCGGCAAATGAGCGGAGTTTTCTCCGTGTGAAGTAGGAATGCAAGTCAGTTTCCCTTAGAAAATCTTCCACCACCATCACCTCTTACATAGATAACACTGCATGCTATGTAGTATTTTAAATAATAAAGTACCATGTAAAATCATTGGGTACTTTTTTAAGCATGAAAGTAAAGAAATGTGCAGTGCCCTGGCCGGGACTCGAACCACGGACGTATCGAATACGCGCCGAGTGTGCTGACCTACACCACAAAGGCATGTTAAAAAGCGGAAGAAATACCTTATATACCCCCCTTTTAAAGGATTAGAGGACCCCCCTGGAGATTAGGGGACCCAGTAGCCAAATCCTGGTGGTAGAGAATCATCATCCACTACCTTTTTTTAGTTCGGACGCCACTGTAGAGACATTAGATATTTTTTTAAAGCAGGAGATATGAAAAATGAGCAGTGCTCTGGCCAGGGCTCAAACTTCGGACCACTCGAATACGCGTCGGGTATGCTTCAAATTTCACCACGAAAGCATGCTAAGAAGGTGGAAAAAATACCTTATATAACCCTGCTTTTAAAGAGCGACTGGGGCTTAGGGGACCCAGTTGCCAAATCCTGGTGGTGAAGAATCATCATCCAACACTCTTTTAGTTCGGGTATCAACGTAGAGTTATTAGAATATTTTTGAAGCGGGAGGTATGAAGAAATATGTAATGCCTTCCCCGGGACTCGAACCACGGACCTCTCGAATCGCGCCGAGTGTACTGATGACTACACCACGAAGGCGTGCTAAGAAGGAGGGAGAAATACCTTATACTCATGTTTCAATTGTTTAGTTTTCAGTTAGGTTCTCATGAAACCCCTAAAATGCTTTCTCACAATATCATATATTGTCATGTATGAATTATTGTTGTATGTTGAAGGATGCATTCAGAAAAAGCTAAAAACTGGTCATGCCGTACTTGTGATACAGAAAATGAAAGGACTTGAGAGAAAAATTGAGGTTTTTATACAGCCATGAATCATGAGCATTGAATCTGAATAAACATTAGAAGGAAGCTTTTCTTAATTTAAATATGAGTAATTTTATCATGGATGTGTTTAAGTGCAAAGGTTTAAGCTTTTAAAATAAAGATTAATCTCTGAACTCTTGATAAGTTCAACTAAAGAAAAGTTGCATTGCTCGGAATTTTCTAAAAATCACTGTACTGCTTACTTAAACGAAGAACTAAAATTGATGAAGAACTAATAAACATGCAGATCTCCCAGAAAAGCTGGAAAATGATTAAAGATAGTTAAATACTGAAACTGCTTTTCCAAAATACTTCTACGTGACTTAAACTGCCCTTTTTCTAGAACCTTTTTGACAACAAAACCTGTAGAATTCACAAAATTTCTGGAGCAGATGTTATTTGAATTTATAAGTGATTCATATGGTCGAAAGACATAAGTAACACTGTTCATCAGAAAGTGCGCGGTGTGACATAAGACGCAAATCATCCTGCAACTGTCAGCTAGATAAACGCCATTTAGCCATTTTACCTGGCTGCTAAAGAAATGCATAAAATTTTCTTAACAACGTCAAAATACGCACATTTTATTGAACGTTGCCAGAGCATGCAGTGATATTTAAAAATGAAACAGAAGGCTGTTTTAAAAATCGAATAAAATTGTTACTGAGATACCTTCACTATTACTTGCTAGTAAGCCTGAAATTAGTCTATTTACAGATGCGGATACTGCGTAAATCGTTACGTTGAAACTCAAAAGGGAAGCTTATGGAGACGGTAACGAATTACTACAGAACTAACGTGAAATATGGATGTAACAGCATCCCCCTCAAACGGCCTGACACTTTATCAGTTAACCATTCATCAGGAAAGGTCGAATCTACCGTCATTTATCCGTCTTGTCAACGAGAACGTTGCCCATAATGTTCATAAGGGACGATCGAATTACATCCGCGATAAAGAGGGTGCTTCATCCCAATTTTGCTGCGGAACACCCCTTTTTACTCAACTGGCTGAGTTGTTTATCAGTACCTGAGCGTCTTGCAAATACACACCACCAGCAACAAAATTCTATACTTCAGTCAAAAGCCATAATGGTATCTCAGGCGCATTAAAGCTTCCCAGGGACTTGGCTAATACCTAATACGTTACAGAGTAAGTATATATACACAGGTCAAGATACAGTACTATGCTAAGTTACAAAGCAGTTTAAAAAGTAAAATAAATGTACAATTCATGCAAAATAAAATAGCATAAAATGAAGTAAAATTCACAGTAAATGAATAGTGAACAATGTGGCCTGAATGTAACCTAATTGAAACCTGCAGAATATTAATCAAATATATTATGCACAGCAAGAAAATAACAATGATGATGATATTAGTAACAGAAATGGTATTATAATTAGGATGCTGAAGCACATTGGCAGTAACATACATTATTACGGTTGTTTATATGTTTTGTGTACTTACACAAGAGATAAAGAGTATGTTACCATATTAAAAAGTATACTACTTTTTCGGAAAAGATTAATAATAATAATAACAACAATAACAATCTGAAGTCATAATACTAAACAAGTGGCAATTCAAAGTACGATGCTGGATATTGATGTGCAGATACAGTAAATGCATGAAAATTATATGAATAATTAGTTCTTGAGTGCGAAAATATAGCAGATGTAGATGCACTTCGCCCATTAAATCGGAGTGAATCTTAGCATCAGTGCAATTCAGAACAAGTGGTAAGTATGTTCTATATGCAATAGTTTGGCCGTTTGTTGCATAATGTGTTGGTTAACCAGTATTCGTTGTCTTGGTAGGGTGATACATTTCTGTCAAGGGGCTTTCAAACACGTATAACGGCCTGCGTCGCCTGTCTCTCAATACTCACTTAATCACCGCCATTTTTTTTTTGCATCTATAGAAATAGCTAGGGAATATTTCATATCAGTTAAGAACTAAATTGAATTGGTGAATTTTAGGTTTGTGCTAACTTTCAAAATCAGAAGAAAAGTCCCTCCTTCAAACCCCTTATAGTCTAGCGTTCTTGCCATTTTTCAAACACGTACGCTCTTTAATGAATTGTTTAACATGAAAAAAGGAAATGGCACTATGACACTGTGGATCTCACTATTCTGGGCACTGGCAACCTGTTTGATTACGATGTCGACTGTCATGATACCCACATGAGCTGAAATTTAGGACAACAGTCGACATATGTCCTCAAGGAACTATGTTAGAAATCTTTGGGCCTGCCGAACTAATGAACTCTTGAAGTCGTTACCAGCTATTACTTCTAAGATGGAAGCTGAGTCAGAATAGATGGAAACTGGTTTTAGTAGTGAGGTAGGGTAATATGAATCCTTAGTCCTGCTTAGAAGATCGAGTTAAATAAATCTTATTAGCCTTTCCATTCTTATATAGACAGTCAAATCATTACGTGACAAAACTCACTACCCGTGCCACTATTTATCTTGGAACCATCAGTAAAAATGCCATTCCAGCCAGGCTCCAGATATATAAGCATGACATAATTGGTTAAGTTGAAATAAACAGGATGAGGTCTGTGAAAGTGAACATTCATTACGGAAATGTACTTGATTCAATAGGATGATGGTCTACGATGATAAGAACACCCTCGTTATAGTGCGTTAATAAGTCTTACGGTGGAATGCATAATAGCATTGTAAGACATATATGAAATACACCCTGGGAGACTGATTCAAGTTTTTTCACCTCTGTTTCCTTATCAACAACCTCTCGAGGGAATTTTCGGCTCGACAGTATTTTATGTGCCCCGCATGCCGCAACGACACTATTGATTTAAAAATATCTGCGTTAAACATCGGTGTTTAAAAAGAATAAAGAATTAGTCTTTCTCTTACGACAGAGAAAACAACTCATGGATTGCAGCTAATATCTTTAAAGGCGTTCTTTAAAAATGGTATAGAGAACTGAAAAAGGAATAAAACTGACTTTAGGTAACTGTACTGTCCACCACTGCGAATTACTTACTTAAAAATATTAAAGTAGATTTGCTTCCTGCAAGTACTTCAGTCATTCAGACAGGAGTATCATAAAAGCTTTCAAATGTTATTGTAGAAATGATGCCATTAAAAGAGCGATAAACAAAATCGAATCTTCTGAAAATACGGGTGTTTCGAAAGACATATCGAAGGCCATTACTTTTTATAAAGACAAAGGTTTTTCAACCAAGGGAAAATTCCCTCTTAGGGGAATTTCATAGTTTCAGGCGGAATGAGGTCAACATTTTTTAGTTGTTCGGTGCTTAGTTTAAGTATTAAAAATAATTACTTCAAAACTTCAATCAAATTTAAAAAAACTACTATTAAAATTTTGGTATTATAAACATTTTCTACACTTTTGGTTGTTTAATTAATATGTAAGGTTTTAGTTAAACTAACCAAGTTTATTTTAATTTAAATCTTTTCTATCTCCTCTCTGCTTCAACTTCCTGTCAGAAGAAGCGCGCGTTTTCAGCTTATGCTAATTTGAAGTTCAGCCAAGCACTATTTAAGACAGAGGTAGAAACCTCTCGGTGTGTGAGAGCTTTGCCTCAGATCACGGTCACGCTGCTCAACGTTCGCCTGACCAGCTAGCAGTTTAAATTTATAAGCCATAGTGCTTACTACGTGATTGCATTGTAAAATAAATTAAAGTGCGGTAGTATTTAGTATACCTTGCTACGCACCCTTTTAGATAGAGGCCAACTTCCGCGAATTGCTCTGCGAAGCAAAGTTTAATTTAAGTTCTATTTTAATTTATTTAAATTTATTTGATTGTTAAGTTCGACCAAAGTGTGGTCTGTTACGTTCTGTATCTCTCCCGAATTGGGAGGTTTGTATTTAATAGTGATTGAATAAAAGAGGATTTCAAATCCCTTCACGTGCAGTTATTCTCCAGCCCAGCAGTTACATCAGAACATAGCGTACCTTCCGCTCCCTGTTCCAGTTCAGGACTTAGAACGTAAGGATAAGAACCCTTTACAGAATTTACCATGTTCTCAAAGAATACACACAGAATGCTAAGTCCTGATAGTGGCGCCCGCACAAAAAGAAGAGGATGGCCTCAACAACAAGAAGACGAACCTGAGACACCTGCTGTACCTGTCCAGAATCCTGAGATAGCACCTCCTGGCATAGAAGGATTCGGCTACATCGTACAAACCATGCGAGCAGCCATGAAGCCAGCGGCAAGTTTTGACGGCAAGACAGCCGTAATCAATTTCCTGGAAAAGCTAGACTCCCACTTCATGCTATATCCAGTCCACGAATTTCAGAAAGTCGCTCTTGCTACCAGCGCTTTGAAGGGCCAAGCGCTAAGTTGGTTCAAGTGCATCGGAAAGAATCTCTTGGGGGAACCAGGAAGCCCCACATACACGTATGAAAATTTCAAGAATTCTCTAGTGAAAGCATTTCCCGTGGTGCGAGATCGAGCCAGATTGGAAGCTGAACTGTTTAGCCGATACCAAGAAAGAATAGAAGATTTGTCTAATTTTATTTTGAGGAAAATTCAAGTTTTCAAGCTTTTGTATGGAAGTCGCCCGGATCCTGAAATTATTCAAGTTATACTTCCTAGGCTACTGCCCCAAGTTCAAGATTTCATCGAACTAAGAAATCCAACAACATTAGACAGATTATTTGAGCTCGCGGTACAATTTGAAAGCCGAAGAACAGCCGACAACGAACGACGACGCCAATTTGAGCGAAGAAGTCAGTGGAGTTCGCCAAGACCGCAGCAAAAGCAAAATCAAAGTTACGGGAATAAGGCGAAGCAATGGCCGAAGAAAGATGTGTCTCCTAAAGCGAGCGGCGAACGAAGGGAATTTAATAGAAGAACAAGCAAAGATTCCGAGGGCAACCAGAAGAAAAAGAATTTAAACTAAGAGGGATTTCTTCGAGGAAGGTGAAGAAGTCCGAAGCAGCGCAAAACCCTTCCAAAATCAATTTAAACACCGTGGTCGTTAAGAATTTGAGTTTGCCGAAGATTGAAGTTCTAATCAACAACATACCGGCGACAGCCCTCTTGGATACAGGAGCCCAAAGCAGCTTCGTATCGGAAAGATTCTTTAAGAAGCACTTTCGACGTTACAGAATTTTTAGTGCAAGAGACACGGATGTCATAGCGGCCCAAGGAGAAAAATGTAGCTGTTTAGGAAAAGTACCATTGTTCGTGCGTATCAACAACGAACAGGTAAGAATCCTGTTTTATATTGTGCGTAACCTGCAGACTTGTATTATTCTAGGTGTGGACTTTTTTAGTTTGGCAGAAGCAAAAATTGATTTCAAGGGGGGAGAACTAACATTAAATATGAAGCCAATTGAAGCGAAGAATGATAAGCCCCCGCAGCTGGACTTGGAACATTTACAAGCAGAGGAAAAAGAGAAAATCCAAGGTCTGGTAAGTCACTTTGCGAATTTATTTAGTGATGTACCAGGCTTTACGCAGGTGGTGAACCACGACATTGACACGGGGGACGCTCAGCCAGTTAGGCAAAAGCCATATAGATATGATAGGACAAAAGAAGAAATAATTGAACATCATATTAAAGAGATGTTAAAGAATAAAATCATCACGCCAATTTCTAGCAGTTATGCTAGCCCCGTTGTCCTGTGTAAGAAAAATAATGATTACCCGATTACGCACCCGAAGCGGTGGCGTTTTGCTATAGATTATCGCAAGTTAAATTCAGTTACAAAATATCCTGTATATCCGTTGCCGATAATTGAAGAAATTATTCGAAATATTTCGTCTACAAAATACATGACTACATTAGATCTCACGAGTGGCTATTTTCAGATTGGGGTAAAACCCGAGGACGTACACAAAACCGCGTTCATAACGAAATCTGGTACGTACGCATTTCTTAGAATGCCGTTCGGATTATCCGGCGCGCCGGCAACGTTCCAAAGATGTATGGACATCGTCTTAAGACCAGTCCTTGGTAAAAGCACTTTCATATATTTAGACGATATTATAATTACGAGTAGTACTCTAGAACAACACTTACAAGATTTAAGAAAAGTATTTTCATTGTTAAACGAAGCTGGTTTAAAGATAAATGCGTCTAAATGTAAATTTGCCGCAAAAGAGTTACGTTATTTAGGATTTAAAATTTCCCAAAAGGGAATCGAAACGGATCAGTCAAAAATAGTAGCCATTAGAAATTATCCTGTTCCTAAAACAGCGAAGAAATTATCGTCGTTTCTCGGGATGTGTTCATATTACCGGGCTTTCATTAAAGACTTTGCAAAAATAGCTGAGCCACTGCTAAAGTTGAAAAGAAAAAAAGCTAGGTTTTCGTGGTCAGCAGAAGCCAACTTGGCGTTTCAAAAATTGAAAGACGCATTGACTCAAGCTCCCGTCTTAAAATTTCCAGAAGGGGATAAAGGATTAGAGATTTCAGCGGACGCTTCAGATTTCGCGATTGGTGCAGTGCTTTCCCAAAATGGTCAGCCCGTGGCTTTTTTCAGCCGAACATTAAATGAAACCCAAAGAAACTATTCCGCAACAGAGAGAGAAACTCTCGCAGTGTTAGCATCAGTACAGAAATTTCGTGTGTTCTTTGGAAGTTCTCCAGTAACTGTATATACCGACCACGCGGCGGTCACTAGACTCTATTCTGGAAAAAATTTATCACCCAGATTAATAAGGTGGGCTCTCAAATTACAGGAATATAACCTAATAATTAAACATACGCCGGGAAAGGAAAATGTTGTGGCAGATGCTTTAAGCAGAATTAACTTAGATGAAAATGGAAGTGTAATTAAGATAGCCATGTTAACATCCAAAGTATTAGATTCTCGTGAAACAGTAATAGCCGAACTCAAAAAAGATCCGGAGTTCAAAAATATATACAATTATTTGGCCGACCCTGAGAATTTCAATCATCCGGATATTGTGCCGATAAGAAATAGGGCCGAAAATTACGAATTAATTGACGGACTGTTATTCTATACGAAAGCTACTAATGAGAATCATGAATATAGACCGGTTATCCCAGCTAGCATGAGGTTGAATGTATTAGAAGAGTTGCATGATTGTGCCATTTCGGCTCATTTAGGTATAAGAAAAACTGTTCAGAGAGTTCGCGAGGCAGTTTTCTTTCCAGAACTGCAAAAGTTTACTAGGGCGTATGTCCAGTCGTGCCCAACATGTCAATTAAATAATTATGTTAATTTCCGCCCGGCCGGGTTCCTAAATAGTATTAAATCAGAATTCCCAAATCAAATAATAGGCATCGATTTACTTGGACCTTACCCTCGAAGTAAAGTTAATAAAAGCCGATATCTTTTAGTTATAGTGGATCATTTTAGCAAATGGTTAGAGTTAATTCCGTTAAAACGCGCGTCTGCAAAAATTGTAGTAGATTCAATTCTAAATAAGTATATTTTAAAATACGGGGCGCCCCTAAAAGTTATTTCAGACAATGGTCCTCAGTTTGTTAGTAAAATGTTTGAGGAAATGTGTGCAAAACTGGGCATACGTCATCTAAAGATGGTCCCGTATCGTCCGCAGTCAAACATAGCGGAACGGGTGAATAGAAATGTAGTGAAAATAATTCGTAGTTATGTGAAAAACTATCACTCTACCTGGGATAGCCATATAAATGAATTTGCATTTGCACTTAGGACCGCCAAACACGATACTACACAAAAAACACCCGCTGAACTCTTCTTAGGAAGAAAGATCTTGACCCCCCTAGATAAACTGTTCTTTGTACAGGAAAGGGCAGAAGAATTTAAAATGAGTGATATACAAAAGTTAATACGGGAAGCGACGGAAAATATAGAAATGGCCCAAAGAAAACAGAAATTGTACTATGACCTAAAAAGAAGAGAGGTCAAGTACAATGTGGGAGATGAAGTGTTGAAGATTAAACACAACTTGTCAAATGCCCCAGAGGAAAAGGTGGGGAAATTTTTTCCGCGTTTTGAAGGCCCGTTCACAATTGAACAAATTACGGGGGCAGTGGTTATATTAAAAAGAAATGATGGTCAAACGCTCAAAGCGAATGTGGACCAAATAAAACCGTTCTATAATCGCAGCAAAATGGCTGTATTTAAAGATTCGTTTCAGGATCCGAGGCAATCGACTAGCCAGGAAGATATACGTCAGCAAAAACAGCAGGAACCAGCTACAACGGCATCGAAATGTCAGAAGAAGAAAGCTCCCCCCCAACAAAGAAATAAGAACCAAAAAGGTGGTTTCAAAAGAAAGTCTCACGATGCAGGTGAACAAATCTACGAACGGAATTACGAGCGCACCAAGAGAAGAAAGCAGAATGGGCAAGGGAAGCCCAATGTATCCAAAAGAACTGTGGAATCATCGGACAGGTGCCTGAGAAGCAAGAAACGCCGATTGCAGCCTGAGAATCAACTTCCCGAATACAGCAGGAACCAGGACAAGCAACGAGCAAGGGCCCAGGAGAGAAGGGCCCAGTCCACCAAACGTCCAGCGGAGCAACCTCCTCTACAAAGGAAATTGCCGAGGATACAACGACGGAATTTCAAAAGAAAAAGAGACGAGCAGGCTCCGAAAGAACAACGAAAAACGAGGAAACTGAACCAGGCCACAACTTACTCAAGTTTTAAAGATTGGGCCAAGAAAAGGATGGACGATCATAATAAGATAAGTACAATTTCGTATTCAAAAGTTTAGTTAATTTTTGAGTATACTGCAAGTTGCAGGGCTGATTTTACCTCAAGCGAGGTTGACTTTTACGCCAAGTGAGCGATAAGTCCTCATATGGAAAGTAAAATGTTTTGTTAAAAGAAATTGTAATTTTCAAAGATTTAAAATCACTTAATGTTTTGTAAATAGATTAATTCTGTAAAAGCAATGAATTGCTGAAAAGAATATGTTAACTAAATGATTTTGTATGACGCTTTGTCTAAAGACTTGTAAAATGTCTAGAATGAAAATTCGGAAAATTGAAAAACACGATTTAGTCTGTAGACTATTAATTCAATGTAATTTGATATTTCAAGAAAGTACCTTGAGAAAGGAATAGGAAGCACTTGCTGTAAGCTTAGAAATTTAACCTATATTTCTGTAAGCTTAGAAATTTAACCTCTATTTGCATTTCAGGATTGCTATGAAATTGTTAATGTGTTATGAAATGTAACAAATAATATTATGCTAGCAATGCACGTTAAGTGCAATATTAATGTGAATGTTGTGTGCAAACTGCGAATTTGTATGCATGAAAAGTTAAAGATTGACTATTTTAGAATGCAAGTGTTAATTAGGCTCTCCACCAAATACACTTAAAGTGTTAGACATAAAGCTAGTGAGAACCTTAGGATTAGCTGGTTATAGGGCGTTTTTTTCAGGTCTCGTATGTCAAGTTCTAACTAATGTTAGTCGATTGTAGGTGGAAGAGTTGAACACCCCCGAACACATAAAAACCCGCAATGGCGGTTTGCTTTACATCCAACACCGGTGAGAGAGCATACGGGGGAAGAATTTAATTGTGCTTGAATGATAATGTGTGTGTGCAAAATTACACAAAAAAAAAAAAATAAGGATTTGTACCACTTAGAATTATTCTGTTATTATGTCATACTAAAGTTGTTTTCCTTCCAGATTTTGCTGGAAGGAGTAAGACTGTTTGAAGAATAAGACTTGAAAAAAAAAATGTTGAAGATTGTTGTTCCAGAAAATTTCGTCTGTATTTTACACAAACATATATTGCCTTGTAAGAGTTGGCCTAAGTTTAGAACAGTGAAATTTTCGACTATTTAGAATTGCTAGTTTTCAACATGGTCCGTTTGGACCAAAGTAGTTTAACTATCGCAATTCTGGCGGGAAGTTTGTAAGGTTTTAGTTAAACTAACCAAGTTTATTTTAATTTAAATCTTTTCTATCTCCTCTCTGCTTCAACTTCCTGTCAGAAGAAGCGCGCGTTTTTAGCTTATGCTAATTTTTGAAGTTCAGCCAAGCACTATTTAAGCCAGAGGTAGAAACCTCTCGGTGTGTGAGAGCTTTGCCTCAGATCACGGTCACGCTGCTCAACGTTCGCCTGACCAGCTAGCAGTTTAAATTTATAAGCCATAGTGCTTACTACGTGATTGCATTGTAAAATAAATTAAAGTGCGGTAGTATTTAGTATACCTTGCTACGCACCCTTTTCGGTAGAGGCCAATCTCCGCGAATTGCTCTGCGAAGCAAAGTTTAATTTAAGTTATATTTTAATTTATTTAAATTTATTTGATTGTTAAGTTCGACCAAAATGTGGTCTGTTACGTTCTGTATCTCTCCCGAATTGGGAGGTTTGTATTTAATAGTAATTGAATAAAAGAGGATTTCAAATCCCTTCACGTGCAGTTATTCTCCAGCCCAGCAGTTACATCAGAACATAGCGTATTATCCGCTCACTGTTCCAGTTCAGGACTGAAAATTTGAGGATAAGAACCCTATCACAGAATTTACTATGTCTGCAAAGAGCATACACAGAGCACTCAGTCCTGATAAATAAAACAGGTTAAAACATAATTAAATCTAAGTAAATGTACTTGCATTTTTCATTTTTTAAAGGAAAGGGGAGAATGAAATTCTGGTAGTTGTGAAATGGGTGCACGCGGCAGGAAAGGTTGCGAACCGCTAATATAAACTACATATACACTTAGCGTACAGAAATTAGCCATTCCAAACAGGATTAAAAATTGCTCTAGAAAATAGGCTTTGTGCGATTTGAGAATTTTCACAAAACTTACTAGTTACGACCAAAATTACAGATGGAAGTTAGGAAGAAAGATTTCGAAATACGTTGCAACTGATGATAACGTTTAACGTGTGAAATAATTCTAAAAAGTATTAAAGGAATCACAGCAGAAAAAACTGACACGGAAAATCTGATACAAAGAAACTAACGATATGCCAACCTCAACTGAATCCAGAAAAGATCAATAAATTCTAAGAAAAACCCTTGAGTTGAACGACAGTATTCTGAAATGCTGTCAGCAGTTTTTCTGACTTTGAAATAGGATCTGAAAATCGGTTAATAAAGAATAAAAAATAAGCGTAGCTTGATCAGTTTTTGCAAAATTTAAACATTTCATCAGGTGCTAATGTATGAACATAGTTTAGTGTAAAAATTATGAACTTTAAAACTGCGTAAACAGTTTAATTTTAACATTAATCTTTAATTATTCATTTATTAAATAAGCAATTATTTATTATTTCAGTATCTAAGTTAAATGCTAATTATGATCTGTGTATAGGAAACTGTAGCTTATTTTTCAGGTTAAGTGGAAGGTAAATTAAAATTCTTATGTCTCGTGGGCTGGTAACACTTGCTAGGTCTTCGAAATTTATGGTAATATAAATGGCATTGTAGCTAACGTTAAAGCCCAAAAACCTGCACAGATTCTGAACAAAATTTTATTAAAAGCAAGAAATCTTTAAAAATATTTATTGTTAATATAGTTCTTGTGTTAAATACTTTATTTTAGTCTTACTATGTGACAAAATAGAATTATTATTCTTCGCTTATTGTAAACATGCATAGCAGAAATTATATAAAAATTTCTTGCATGAGAAGTTTTCCTTCAAGGAAGTCTGCTTTTTAAAGTTCAGAAATAAAGTTCTAAAGATGCCCACACATTTCTTTGCATAGAAATCTTCCCATAGAATGTAAAAACATAAGTGTTTTGAGCAATACAAGAGTATGTTTGTAGGGTCCACTTGTGTACCTTCTCGTGTAACAGCTACGTGTGGAAACAACACAGAAGAAGGGTTAAAAGAACCCTTTATTAACTCTTTTAAAATTCACATTGCGTCGACTTGACGCTAACAAACCGCGCCTCACTCGGGCAGTAACTCAAATAGCAAGAACTAAACTAAACATTTGAAGATATTAACAAGTGGTAGAATTACGCTACAGGTCTCAGACTATCCTGTTTCCTAAAAGAGCGTTGAAAATCTAGTGGTAGCAAAGTAATAGCTGTTACGCCACGTTTAACCAGCAATAAATGCTAAGCAGAAGCTCACGCTACAAAAGCACAGAGTTCGGCCACACTTTCTCTTCTAGACCTTAGTATTTAAACCTTTTCTCCTCAAAGGTGAATTTGCATTACTTCACGCGCGCTATTAGGGGAAGTGAAGGCTTATAGGAAAGTGACTTCAAATTAAATTAAATTGGTTAGTTAACATAAATATAAATCCCTACATGTTTTTTAAGAGACCTTACTTTAGAAACTATTGATGATGTATATATAGAAATAATATTCAAAGCTTTACTTCTTTCAGAATTATTTCTTCAGGTTTCATTTTTACATCCATCTTTTGCCTTCTGACTACCGAAACATCGACATATGCCCCGGTGTAAACAGTAGCTACTTATGTGAATTATGAAGAAAATTTGGGATGCTTTTTTTTTCTTTGATACAGCATGGACAGTCATGTTCTGGTTACGTAAGTACTTCGTAGATAAAATTAACCTTTGTGTACATGTCAATGTGCATTACTTTCCTGCATACTTCAGAAGATACAGAATCTCTTACACCCTGGAAAACTGCTTCAGTTGCAGTAAATTACTATGCATCGTTTTGAAGAGGTTTTTTTTCTTTTTCTACAATGAGTTTCTTGTACCGAGATAGAAAGTCTAAATTAGGAGAAGTCTGGGCTGAGCAGAATAGTTGGATGCCGTGGAATACTCCTTATTTGTCTTTAAAGAAACTTAATGAAACGAAGTATATTTACTGCGAGGATTGTATAAGTTATACAAAAATCGACCTTTTCTATCATCTGACATAAGTCATTCATGTTTCGTATGTTATTTAAGTGAAATCTTCCTGTGTACGAAATAATTACTCACTTAATCAGCATTACAAGAAATGAACTCGTTGAATCTAACTCCCAGATACTTTATGGAAAAATTACGGCCTACAGTTTTACCCGCTTTCTTTGCAGCTACTTTTATACTTCGTATGCATTTGGAAATTGTTGCTCCTTTCATCGGACTCAGAGAGTTCGTTTCGTTCGTTTTGTCTTTCATTGGGCTTAGAAAAGTCCAAAGGTATAAGATGCGCACTCTTTAATCGATAAAATACAATTTTACCGCCAGTTTGTTATTTGCATTATTTGTCAAATATTTATTAAGTCATGCAACATCAGGGTAAACATGAACATCTCCCAAACTCTTGTTCATTCATCCATATGGCTTCTCGATATTTACAGTTTCTGTATGCATCACTGTTTCTTCACAGTTCGGCTATGTTTCAAAAAACGAAGAAGAATGATTTCCTTGTCATTTCCTTCCCCTAAACAAGTCCCTCTATAAACTTCCGAATTATAAAAAGTACGTTCACATCTAGTTCCTGATCATTTAAGGAATCTCAAAAGAAAGGCAATACCGTTCCTTGACTGATTCTTTTTTTTGGATCATAAAGATGAGCCTATGTTTTGCCTTCTGTCATAAAACAGGAAAAGCACGTCTTTATTTTTGGCTCCAGTAGATCGGAGCAAATGGCCTCTCTTTTCTCCTCCACGTCGGCTTTATTTGCTGAGGTACACACTTGCATACACTTTACGATAATCGAAGTCTTTTACTATCTTTTTAATATATTTTGGTCATATTTTACTTGTTCAAAAAAGATCATGGATTGTCCCAACCGAATCAATTTATTCATTTTCTGAACACTCAGACGATACCTTCAATACAGATTTGATTTCATTTAATTTAAAGAATTACAGCAAAGAACGCTAAGGGTATCGGCTGAAGGGAAGAATGTCTTCGTCGAGGATTTTTATAAAATAAACTAGCTCGTATTCGGTTCCGCGAGGCTCGTCGGCTGGGGTCTTTAAAGCTGTTTTTTCTTTTCACAAACTTTCTCAACTATTTGTGGAGATTACAGCTATGAGTGTTCGTCTCTGACAATACTTAAATGTCTTCTTATTTGTTCAATATCTAGCAGTGAATATTAATCAAACTAATCTCTCTCCTTTTTACTTCCCTGTACGAAGTAACAAGAAAGTATTGTAATCGTGAAAAATTTCGAGTATCATATTTCAACGAAAATATCCATTTTGACAGCTATCGAATGCAATTTAACGATGGTTTTGCTTCGTCAAATCCGTACGTAAGGACAGAACAAAGGACTGTTTTAACCCCCCAAAATTATAAAACTGATTTCAAATGGAATTTGAAGAGATTTTTTTCGTAGCGTCTGTGCGTACGTACGTATGTATGTATATATGTATCTCGCATAACTCAAAAACGAGTAGCCTCAGAAAGTTGACATTTTGTATATAGGACTCCTATAACATGTAGATGTGTACCTCCTATTTTGGTTTCAATCCGTCGCAACAAAAGTATATATGTCTATATATATATTATCCACTTTGTTACTGGACTCAGTAAGCTCAGATGTTTTATGCTTATATGTTTGTAAATTGGGCAGTTTGTGCTTTAAAATGATTGATTTATGTTATTCTTATCTACCGGTTAAGCTTTTAATGCCTTTAGTAAATCTGCATGCAATATTAATAGACTTAACAAGTTAAAAGTTGTTTAAGTGCGGCTATGCCTAATTATTTTTACGAAAGCAGCCATATTTTTTTAGATTTGAAACTTAGCAGAATAGTGGATTTGTTGCCAAGCTAGAGAAATTAAGGTTCACAGCAACAGAGGTAACGCCTTCTTTTATTATTGCAAATTAAATCACGCTTAACCCATTCTGGAATTTATTCAAGGAAATAAGTCTTTAAGATTTACTTCGTAATTTTGAATGTAAATATTCTAAGTTTTTATATATTTTTGCCTTATCGCGAAGTGAGAACTGAAGATAAGTGAATGAGAAATACTAAATAGACTGTGAAAAAAAGCTTTTTTTTAACTTTCTTTTAGGCATAGTTTTAAATTTATTATAGTATTTGAATAGAACATATGGCAACAGTTAGATAACTCTTCAGATGATATACATAATTTCTGTGTATTCAGAGTTAAATGAAAGAGATGTAACGCTAGAATGAATAAAATGAATGAGATGTAACGCCAAGGGAACCTACCACCAAAGTGTCACTATGGTAAACAAATACAGTGAATTTTAAAAAGTGCATTTATTCTACTGTGGTTTTTGCGCTATCGACGAAGTAGATTTAATTCAATCCAATAAGTTTACATGAAACGAAAGGAAAAATGCGTATAATTTAATATTCCGGACAATGAAGTCATGTGGTGTGTACACATCAGATTTTTCTTGTTCAGGAACTCAGTGATGGCACATTGTTTGCACTTTGGTAAACATTACTTTGTAGAGACATTAAGTTATTTCGAACCAGGAGACATGAAAATGAGCAATGCCCTTGCCAGGACTCGAACTACTGACCTCTCGAATACGTGCCGAGCGTGCTGACCACTACACCACGAAGGCATGCGAAGAAGGCGGGAGAAATACCTTGTAACTTATTCGCAATGACATAAATTATTATTACACGGTTGTATAGAGTTATGCCTGTTTGATTATGATTATAATGATTATTTAAATTCCTTTTCCAAGCCGCTTATGAATTAAACCTAGATTTTGATGTATCTCTGCATCTTTGCAACATCTAATGAGTTTAGCCTCAAAATAAATTAGTATTCATTGCAAATCAATATAGGTATTAAATGATATAGCTGTGTAAGTAAATTAACATAGGTTTAGTACTGTTATTCAGTTGCAGTTCAGTGAAACCAGCAAGTATATTTATGAAATTCTGTAGTTTCAGTAAACCTCTGAATATGCTAGTCTTGGACAAAAGAAAATGAAGCTTTTCAGAGTAAAACTTGTTAAGTATCCCGTAACTTCTAAAACTTTAAATGCAGGTTTCCCCTTTCCCCGTTGATGTATTATACTAGAGGGAGGAAAAACAGAGAAGAGTGGGCCATTAAAGATAAGAATAGCGCTATGCGAGCAGTTCTGGCCAGCTTGATAGAATATTTTAGTAGTTTAATTCAGTTTATTATAACGCAATCAATTTTAAAGAAATATTTTAAAAAAAGAAAATTCTCAGCATGGAATAGGTAAAAAAAGTAAAATCTTATGTTCCAATGCCTCGTTTCTTCTCAGTGTGTGGAGCAGAACAGGAAATGGCATGACATTTTTCAAAATTAAATTTTACTCATATTTTAGTAATACTTAACATTTTTAATACAGCAACTTTTCATTAAAATACAACACCCACTCATATTGTGATAACTAATTTTACAATTATAAGTTGCCACTTTGTATTTTTTGGGTGAACTTCACCTTGTTCACTATCGATCTTATCGCTATATAAATCCTATTAACTAACTAATAAGGGCATTTGATAGTTGTTTCGGTGTTGCAAATTTATATTATATGATGTGGTAATCATTTTCCAGCACACTAAATTTTAATCATAAGTATTTCAAACCAAATTTTTGTGATTTATATCAGTCCAATATAGCAAAACACGGGATGGCTATCTGAGTTTATAGAACATCTGCTTTTTTTCAGTATTTTCTGAGCAAAATTGATTTCGTATTCATTTTAAGCTTGAGAAAACTACACATTTCATGCAATGACACCTTCACGCGACCTGAAGCTGAAATTGAAGTTCAGTGTTCAGCGATATTAACCTCTCAAATAGTAGTATTCAAGATCTATCTTGTAAATTCCAGCCATTTCGCTGAAATTTCAGGAGTATAATATCAGCCTTCAACGATCAGCGAGAGTTCAACCATTCAGTCAGTATACAAGTTGTAAATCCCTACAATTAAAATTTCAAGAGCACAACATAACTGTTCAATGATCAGTGACCATAGCGTTCCGGAATCAATGCCACATTAAAATTTCAAGAACATAATATAAAAATTAATACTTCACTAGCTACCATATTAAATATATAAGTTGTTTTTTGTCAATTAACCAATTATTATGACTTAAACCTTTGCTTTAACTAGAGTTTGCCAGAATACAAATAGGTTGTTTGTGCATTTAAGCTGAGGGTTTTGAATGACAGCTTAGAGCTTCTGGTAGCTTCATGTTACTGTTACTTTGTATCGCCAGCTCTCCTTGAATGTTTAGATTAGAGCTTCTGGAAGCCTCATGTTACTGTTACTTTGTATCGCCAGCTCTCCTTGAATGTTTAGATTAGAGCTTCTGGTAGCCTCATGTTACTGTTACTTTGTATCGCCAGCTCTCCTTGAATGTTTAGATTAGAGCTTCTGGTAGCCTCATGTTACTGTTACTTTGTATCGCCAGCTCTCCTTGAATGTTTAGATTAGAGCTTCTGGTAGCCTCATGTTACTGTTACTTTGTATCGCCAGCTTTCCTTAAGTTGTGTTCGGGTTTTAACATCTTCTAGCCGACGTTTTAAAATGCACGTCGTTAAATATCTTGAGTCAGCTCAAGTAGATTATTTTGTGTTGTAGTCTCAGATATGTTGCCTACATTTGAAATTCAACTTTGTTAATTTATATTCTTGACAAACATTATTTGAATTATTTTCATTTAATTTATCTTGATTTCAGTAAAGCATACGACGACTAACTGCGTAAGATGAGGAATGCCTTCGTGGAGGAGTTTCTGAGGGAAATTGGCTCGTGTACAGATTGCGCATGAGGAAAACCACGAAAACGCCTATGCAGATAGCCTGTTCCCACGGATTCAAACTTCGAACCGAACTACGAGTGCTCAGCGTCTATATCGCACGGCCACTGCTAGGCGCCTCTTTCCAAAGACGCGCCGCAGAATAAACCACTGCTTACAGTAAAATTGCTACTCCCAAGGACATGTGTCCTAAACCCCTTAAGAAAAGATATTTCTGAAAAATTGAATACAGTGAAGGGCGATAAGGAAGAAGATATGTAACATACGTAAGCTTCCCTAGTATGACAATAATTTCTTGACAAATTTATTCATAACGAGGCATGACTCTTTTCTCACTTACTATTTTACTCGAAATCTAAGCGAATCACATATATGCATACGTGGGGAAAGAGGCGATCCCAAATATTAAATATTTAGCTGTCAAATCATCAAAGAAAACCATCACAAAAACACGCAGCTATTCACTCCAGAAGATACGAGATCTATCCTGAGTGCTAAGCAATCAAGGTAAAAGATCTCAAAAATTATGATACAGTTCATGATATATGGCAAAACAAAACTATGCCGAAGCTAATGAAATAAAATATTTATACACGCGCTCAATAGAATCCTCTACCTAACGGATACAAACGTATACCCATAAACAACGAAATTTAAATATACGCCAAAACATTATCAATATACCAATTGATATTTAATTATTTCACAACGAAATAATCAGATTTCTATATAAACAACTTATGAGGTTCAACTATTTAAATCTAAAGTTCTAGCTCAGAACCCCACGAACACTAATAAGCGAATAATCGCTTAAGTGTGAACAGAACACGTGAGAACTTCAGGAGGGTTTAAACCCCTTTATTACTCAGTATATTTACAATCAGTTCCGACTTGGAACTTTACATAAAGCCGCCACTCGGGCTTGAACTTAAATATTAATAATTTGAACTAAAATTAGCTTAACTAAAGCTCTTAAAGGATGTAGCCGAAGCTATCAAAATCTAACTAGTTGGCCCCTAAGTATTAATTAAATCGGCGAAGCCTAGCAAGGGCCTAAGATATGGCCGAGCGTAATAACAGCTAAGAGAGACGTAGCCGGAAGGCAAACGCGCGCTAGTCAGGGAACCAGACTCTCTCTCCTGAAGTCGGTTAAGTCACGACTTAATAGTACTCATTCTCATTTGCATTATCTGAGTTTCTGAAATTACATTCTGGCAGGAAATTCTAAGCTGAAATTAGAATAAGATAAGAAAGATACAAAACTTAAAATAACTGTTAATTAACATAATGTAAACCTTACAACCTCTTAAAAGGATTATAAAGAACTATCATGTATTATCAGAAGGACTATAAAATATTGTATATATAACTGTATAACATAAAATGAACTATAAGCGTTGATAAATATATAAATATTTATTAGTAATGTTTTATGAAGGTGAAAATGAAAACATATGAAAGATTCTATGTATAGTATAATTTGTGTAAACGTATAATATAATTTGCATTATTCTGTTATGATTTATATAATTCTGTAGTATTCTCCTATATGTAATATGATTCTATATATAATGTAAAGTGTTCCCATCAAGTTATAGAGCTCGTCTTCCTTTGGTAACATAAGCTAGTTTAAATCCTAACAGACTTCGCTTCGTCTAGGAAAAACTATGGAGTCTTGAAATGGTTAAACAAAACTTTTTATAAAATCAGAACTTGGTCATAAAACGCACTTCTCTTGCTTGACAAGCTCAACCACCGCGTGTGGCGAGATAACTTAAAGTAATAGGCAAATTCAAATTAAAATTAAACCTAGTAGTCAAGGATTATACAATTGAATTTACGCTAAGTTGGCTCAAAATTTTCACTGACGTAACAGTTTAAATGTCGACAGCAATAAGTCAAAACTGAAGTATCATTATCTTTTTAGAATCAGCGAATCCTAGTAACGTGCTCTACAGCGCAAAAACACTCTTTGTGTCACAATGAAAACCTCACGTTAAATACTCTCAAGGTAAATTTGCATTCTGGTAGGGAAACGGAAAGGATTTGTGACAGTAAAGATCTAAAGCATAAAATAACTTATTAATGTAAAATAATAATAACCTTACAATATAACCGCACAAATTAAAACACTAAATGAATAAAATAAAAAAGTTTAAATGGTTTTTATTACATCTCAACTCTTGTCAAGCCAGTTTAAGCTGGTTATCTTATCGTATATATATCAAAACCTGAAGTTATTTTCATTGAGAAGACATAGAGCAAAAAATTTGCTTCGAGATGGAAGAATGTTGTAATATTAAATTTTGTTAGAAATTCGATAAATCTTCTATTGAAACGTTAAAGATGACTGGAAAAGTATACCCTGATGCGTCGTCATCAAGAACACAAGTGTATAACTAGTACAACTGCTTTAAACGTGGACGCGAAAGCGTTCAAGATTGACCAAAGGTAAGAGACAGTTCAACTTCAAATATTACATGTATTTTGCTTAGTATTACATTTTGCTTAGTATTTTAGTATTACATGTATTTGGTTAGTTCCGAAGCGTTTCGATGACCTGAAGCAACACTAAAATGTTGTATAGATCCATCTGGTAACTATTTTGAAAGAGATAAATTTATTTGAAGCTTAGTAATCTTTTTCTTATTTATAAAGAATTGTCCGGTCACTTTACGGGCACACCTTGTACAATCATTTGAAATGTATATAATGATTACAGAATAACATTTCAGAACTTAAAGATATGTAGATAACAGAAAGAATGTTCAATCACCAAAAATGAAATTTTAAACGTAAACAAAATGATCTATTGTTATGTGTGCAAAATGTGAGCGCTAAAATCGTTGAACACTGGTAGTTCCTATCTGGAACGAAAGCATGATCTCTCCTCTTAAGCAGATAACTATCGTGTGCTTTGTCATAATCAACTAAACGAAACAAAACCAAGCTATGTGAAATTTAGAACAAAATTTTAAATTTCTGTATACTATAATGCGCTATGTATTACGCATAATACGTATATGCTAGGCCATGAAATGTATTGAGATGCAAGTAAACGCAGAATACATGGCTGAAACCGGCAACATGGAGGACGTACCCAGTAGGAGAGAAGTGAAAACATTGCAAGCTGTATGATGGATTCCTCCTCACTGGGCCAGTTCTTGTCGGATTGTTGTTCATTTAGTATTACAACATCATTCCATCCAGTGCGACGGAGTAATTCCATAGGCGAAGTACTGGTTCCGTTCACTTTTCCCTGCCCTGTTATGTTAATTCAAATACTCGCAAGTCACGAAGGTTCGGCTGTCGCATAAGGTGTACTTTTCTCTTCATTTAGGACTTGAATATAAAGTTTATTTTTACTTTGTTTACAATTTTTGACTTGTTTCAAACTAAACCACAACTCGATATCAGTCTATTAGGGTCTGTAGAACTTCGAAACAAGTTGATATATTCAGTATAATCCTACAAATGTCCTACAGAAAACATACGTTTTTAGTTAATATTCAATTGATACTTTTAGCCTGGCTTCTACCCACTACATTCGTTTTGAAACATGCAGGAAACAATCTGCAACAGACAGTATGTTTTCGTATAAGAACAATTTTCAGCGCTTAGCAGACCTGTCAAGATTATAATTGAATTATTGAGTATTTTAAATCTCTAGTGGTTTCTTTATGAAATTTTTGAAGTAATCAAAAATGAAGGCTGAAGTTTGGTAAAAAGAATCAATGTTTCATAACACCCGCCATTTGTTTTGACGCATTTTTCAATTTTACTGCTTTTATGTTATTAACCTAATTATTACGAATTATAACTATTTTTCTAATTCCATTTCCTGATTGAAAACATTTGTTTTATTTCAGTTGAGTATAAACCTATTGTGAAAGTAAAATGAAAAAAGAGAGTTTTCAAGTAGAGTTGCGATTGTTCCGTTATTGGTGCATCTCAAATAAAAACAAAAGTTTCAGGAAAGTTAACTCTGTTAGATGCAAAAGAATTCAGCCATTTCTAGAATGGTCATTTCAAGAATTTGGAATGCACTTCCGGAAGTAATTGTTAAGGTGAATCTTATGCTAATATTGATTCTTTCAGAAAACAAAGCTGTGGCCTTAAATGCAAAGATTATGGACAAAATCTTGAAAAACTTAAGCATATTCCTAGAAGCAGTCTTTGATAAACGTTTTCTTTGATAATATTTCCCCAAAATAGGATAATACGTTTCTATCACTTCAACAAGCTATTCTGGAAGCAGTGAAGAACAATGACTGCAATAATTTTCGCCTCACGCATACAGCGAAAGTAAAGTTTCGCTGCCAAAGGATGCTACCCACAAGTTAAAAATGCAGCAAAGAATATAATTGAAAAATCCAGAAACTACCTGAAAGTTCAAAATAAAAATTAGAAGTTATATTTTTAGTTTATTGTTTAATGAAATCCATTTTTTTGATAACAAATGTTGCGTTCTATATTTATCTTCTTTAGCTGCTGTTATTATAGGGCAAATTAAGTTCACCAATTGCTAATATTATTATGGAACAGAAGGAGTGCTTTGCATTTTTATATTACTGAATGTGTCATTTTTTGTGTGTTTCTGATATTATTCATGATTTTATTTATTGAAAAAATAACAGGTTTCTGTAAAAATGAATTTATTGGAATGTACTCAAATATTTTGATTAATACATGCAATCTAACAAGTTTTGCCACTGTATATAGTATAAAATCTTTAATTTAGTTTTTATGTAGCCCTGCTGAAAGCTAGTTTCTGGACATAATTAATTAGATTGCATAGAAATATAATATTGGTACTGCTTAAAAAGTGAGCGAGCAAATTTAAACCAATATGTTATAACCAATTTTTAGTATGATCTGACTGCCATAATTTAAAATGCAAATTAAGTCGATATAATTTATAACTTGTTGTTTTATACTAATCTGTAACATACTTAATTGATAAGTATTTGCAACATTGCTGAAATTAAAAAAAAATTGTTTCCTATGAGTCTCGGCGCAAAACGGATTACTAAATAAAAATGAAAGAAGTGCTCAGAGAGGGTAACTGAAAAAAATCATGATTATAAAATACTATATTACAGTATAACATATCGAAGAACAGTTTATCATTAAATTTTTCAAAAGATAAATATACATATAAATACAGCATATGTAATAATAATAATAATAATAATAATAATAATAATAATAAAAGGTTATTCTCTACCAGTTATGCACTATATGGCACTAGAAACATTTTCTATTCATTATAACGATACAGTTTTAAATAATATAATTCATAGAAGACGTTTCTAAAACTGTCAGTTGAATGTATTATAATTTAAATGTACCTTTATTTATAAAAATTTAACGCTTTCTTTAAAAAAAGTAATGATGTAAATTTTAAGAACAATATTTATTCCCTTGAAATCTCTCAGTTAAGCTGTATAGACATTAGGTTATTTTGAAGCAGAAGATATAAAAATGAGAAATGCGCTACCCGGCACTCGAACCTGAACCTATCGAATACGCGCCGAATGTGCTAGCTTTACACCACGAAGGCATGCTCAAAGGAGGGAGAAAAACCTTATATAGGCTCTCTTTTGAAGGGCGACTAGGAATCACAAGACCCAATCGCCAAGTCCTGGTGGTGATGAGTTATTATCCCCCACCTTTCAGTTTCGACTCCAGTGTAGTCTTTAGGTTATTTTGAAGCAGAAGACCTGAAAAATGTGCAGCGCCCTTCCCGAGACTCGAACCCTGCCCCTCTCGAATACGCGTCGAGTGTGCTAGCGTTACATTAGGCATGCTGAAAGGAGGGAGAAAATCCCTTATAAAGCATTTTTAAATTCATCAAATTTGAAAGATAAAATAAGGATTTTATGTATTATTTTATCAAAATAATTAAAAGGCATTTAACTGCTTTTAAGCCATTAAGTAATTGCAGCTCTATTACATTTGATATAACATGACTCAGAGCAGATTATTTGCAAGCCGTGATTAAGAAAAATTCCACTGTTTCTCCCAATAATCATACTTGCGGATAATGAATGCATGATAGCATAGCATAACGACTTAAAATGTCATTCTAAAGATATTTAAATCAAACATTCACCACGAAGACATCCATTTGTAAGCTACAGTCTTCAGTTGTTTTGCTCTATTTAAGCCACATAACCAAGAAAATAATGTATAAATTTGGCATCTTGTTTCTTGAAGAGTTTTGAGTTGTTAAATTATTGATACATCGTAAAGTGTGTCATGTACAATACTCGAACATAAACAACATTCAGTTTTTGTAATATACTTGCAAGTATTCCGACGCAGGTTTTTTATCATTTTTGAGACAGAAATATCTGTTTAAATGTCTTTTCAATCTTTGGGATCATTATATCATATTATCTTAGCAGACATTTTCTATATATGCATCCTCACATATAACTAATTCTAAAATTCATTTTTATTAATCTTTTGAATGGAAATATAGTTTAACTGCGTAAGGTATTTAATGATTTTACAACAATGAACGTACTTCTTAGTGATCTTTGCAATGTATATTACTGTTATAATTTTAAAAGCAATTTGCAATTTATCCATAAATAAATTTTTATGAATATTTTTAGCATTACAAAGATCTCATATTTTCAACCCATACATATTCGCCAAACCCATATATACACGACACAGTATAAATCTGGTTAGTTTGAGTTTAAATAAAATCTAATTAATTAACTGCTACTTTATCAATGCTCATACATTGCAGAAGAGATGCAAATTTCCGTATTCTGCTCTTAGTTTAATTTTTAATACATACCTTTGTCTGAATTTACGTTCCAGATTAAAGCATGGCGTTAAAACAAACATTCAAAACAACCTTTTGCGTAAATCAGTAAACTGAACATCACGGAGCATTAAGGGAAGAGAGGGAGAACTTTCTAAGGGAAATTGGCTCGTATACACGTTGCACATGGAGAAAATCTCGAAAACGCCCTTGAAACTAGCCCATTTGCCTGGATTCGAACAATGAACAGCCAGCGTTCAACGACATTACGAGTCGGCCGCTGGTGGGCCAATGGGAAATGCGATTACCAAGGGAGATGCGATTTTTCCAAATAGAAAGAAGTTTTGTGATTTAGCGTTCCTTCGGAACGCATAAATATAAGAATTATATCATCCCTCTCACACTCTTCGTTGATGATGTAACATTATTATTGCTGACTTTTCCCATTTTTTTCCAAATTCGAAGAGACGAGCAGCTACTTTCTTAAGCTGAACGGTTCCAGTTTCCCGAAATCAAATTACCAAGGCGAAACTCGTTATCTTGTTCGGTTCAGGAACATCTGGGAAGGTCTATTGAAACATTTCAGCAGCTTTTCAATATGAATGCATCATGAAGTAATGTTCAAGCATAAAAATTATTTCTTCTCAGGAAAACCATATCCCCACTTTGCACAAAGCAAACGGTTTTTAAATCTAAAAGCATAGACTGCAACTGAAATTTTATGTGATATTTAACTTGTAACAGTGTACAGTGTCGTCCATTGAAACACTTTGCCCTTAATGTACATTAGGAATTTTTAAAATATTTAAAATTCGATGTGCGTGAGTTTCGGATCACTCTGTAGCTGTTAGCGAAAGCTGTAGCTGCTCATTTCTGTTGCGAGGTTTATGTGTAATGTCTCTGACAACCCGTTTTCAAAAGCAGATATAGTTTAAAAGATTAACAATTTCCAGATATCTAATTGAAAGTTAAAATTATTAATAATTAGGGACTATCGACAAATTGTGGATTTTTTGCAAGTTTGGTGTTGTACACCGTTTCGAGCACACATCCTCAGCTGTGATTATAATAAAACTTCCAGCTTTTATCATTTCATTATGATCTAAGTGCCATATTGTTTTGCATGGAATGAATCTCTTGGATGGTGGGTAACTAGATGGGTTCTGGGTATCTAAAAAGCACACATACTTAGGTGAAGACCTACCTGCTACCTAGAGATTCTTAGAATGAATAATACAAAACCATTTACTACAACTCCAAATATAACTGTTAAATAACCTCGAAAAGCGATTATTGGCCACAAATGTTTAAGGACAACCAACTATTGTTTACCGGCTTTACTACTGAAGAAAGGCATATGTCTATTTTACTCTCATATGTGAAAAACTGTAGATTTGATGTTCCAGAAACCTGTTAGAAGTATCTAATCTGTTGCTATGACCATTATCTATAATAATAGACAAAACCAGCTTTTCTATACCTAAAAATGTTGTGCCAAAATATTAGTTCATCATAGTTTTAGTATGTGCGATAACTCAAAATGCTTACCATGGCTAAGTTTTCTCCTTTTGAAATTCTACTTCTTTATGATAGATGCTGTGCCATATTTCTTTTAACTGTTACTTCCTCGGGATGCTGTCGGCAATGATGGAAGTTGAATCCTTCCACTTCATTTCTTTTTCTGTTGAAAGTAGAATGTCTTAATATCCTTCACCACGTTGGCAAACATGAATTACAATCGGCAATCCAATTTCCTTTGCGAAATATAATTGAAGCAGCGTTAACAAAGAAATGTCTTTTTAATGATTACTTCAGGCAATGATGAAAACAACCTAGAAAAGGTAACAGATATAACGCTTTTGCAAAAATCTATGTTTATGGCGAAGATTCGGTTGTCTTGATTGCAGTTTCAATGCACGGGTTTAATATTTAACGAAGTCAGAGGTTAATTTTCTAGGTTGTTTGGTATAAAATCTCATACGTAAACGTGCATATGAGTTAAAATCCAACAAAGCAATACTTTAAGACACTGAGCGTGTTTAGAATTCAATTAAAACCCTGCGCTCAACCTGACTAGAGTAGTACATTACAATATTGAGTCCTCTTGTGCAGAAAATGACGAAGTAAATATTGTTCCACAAAATCCAGAATGATTAATGAATAGAAAAAGTGTTATACAAACTGAATCAATCCTTTCTTTTACGTTCCTTGAGTTAGTCTTCTTCGTGTGATTGACTTTTCATCTATTCAGTTTTTAAAACTTTTTAAAGTGTTTCTGCATCACTGCATTGCACATGTTGGGGTAAATAATAATAAAAAAATTCTATCCACACGCGGGTAAGTGGTAAAATAACTACCTAATTGTCACTATCCCGGAAAGATAAATGACGTCACACGTCTGCCCTGTTACAGTTTACCGGATGATCCCACATTCATCGTTCTTCTCAGAGATGATGAAGATGAAGAATCGCTTCAATTCCTCGTGCTCCTTAGCAATGCACTGAGTCAGTTAACTGCCAGCGCGCGGTTTTCCTCTCTCACCATCGGCAGCGCCACTAGCGGGAGCCGATGGAATATTTTCGCTCGCATTCGCTTCAGGAGCGGCAGCAGGTGGCTCAAGAAATTTTAGCGGAGAAGTAATTGAATACTCATCTTGACATCCCTCTTTTCTGTCCGTGCTTTGCCGGTGACGAACCAAACGAGTTAAAATAAATTTTACTGGCTGCGAGAAGAGGGAGGGTGTTGAGAAGACGAAGATGTTTTGATCTACATGCTTCAAAAAATATATTCCGTTTTAAACTCTGTCTTCGCGAAGAAAGAAAATCTCGACATTCCGCTGCAGCAGCACAGCATCTTCGGTTAAGCTATGTATAATTTCTTGCATTTGGTGGGATCTTCAATTTTTTTCCCTCCAGAATCAGAATGACTTGACTGTATCCCAGATATGTAATTGTAACATAATACTAGCATCTTTTAATAAGATAATCAATTTATTAATAACTAATTTTCATCTCATTGAGAGAACACCAATCTTACAAAAAAGCCCGCAATTTGTCAATAGCCGTTAATTATTCACAATTTAACTTTTAATTAGATATCTGGAAGATTTATAATCTCTTAAACTATATCTGCTCTTGAAAACAGGTTATCAGAGACATTACACATAAAGCTCGTAAGAGAAATGACCACTTTCGCCAACGAGAGCTACAGGGTGATCCGAAACTCAGGCACATCGAATTTTAAATATTTTAAAATTTCCTAATAAACATTAAGTGCTTCAATGGACGGGTCTGTACACTGTTACAAGTTATACATCGGATAAAATACTGTTGCAAATGTCCCCTAAATATTTTCAGATGGACAAATTGTGATTTCAATTAGTTCAAAAATTATATTAATTGTATTAATGAAATAAAGTTAAACCGCAAGGGATTGTTGCTTATCGATGACCTCTATGACTTAACTAAGGCCAGCGTCGGAGTGCTAGTTTTGTGCAAGGAAAATATTTACCAAAGTAAGTGAATAATAAATGCTTGTAGTAACATACCGTAACCGTAACGTAATGTAATGTGAAACCGTTATTAGACCTAAACGTTATCCGATACTGCACATCGAAAAAACAATTTTTCCTTCTCTTTCTGGATATCTGATGTTTGACTTACGCGAAAACTAATTCTTTCAGGAAAGCTGTCCTGGATAGAGCTGCAAATGATATATTCTTGCTTCAGTCGCAAAAGGTACCCCCTACATAGACAGGACATCGATTTCAACAAAGTTGAAAGTTGAGTCTATGAGCCTTCCAAATGTAGGATAAGGAGAAGTTCGTTTCTGTAAGTCTTTTTCTTAGTGTCACACATCACTAGATGTGATTAATCCTTTAACGTTCTAGCGACAAGAAATGCTAAAAAATCATACTTTGTCCTAAAATACTAAATTTTGGGGGGAATTTAGGAAAGGACATTTCTGACATCAAACGGTGCAGTCAAATATCATTTTGTGAATGCTAATTCAATTTTAAACTTCCTCTTAGTAAACTTCCTCTTAGAATCCCCTTAATTCAGTTTTAAACATTAGGTGTATTACAAAAGTTCTAAGATGTTTCTTTAATTATGTTTAGTTCGGTTTCTACGTTTGTCGATTTCCATCGAGTATTTAAATTAAATTTTCTTGCCTTTACACTGACTCATATTCTTAAACTTTTGTACATTTATTGTATTTATGACAATATGTCAAGAAATTTTGCAAAATATACTGCCGTTTTTACTTTAGCTGATTTTCTTACTTTTTTGCTCTCAAACTGATCATTGCAGTATTTCGATCATTTCACCTTCGTCTTTAGGAAGTTAAGATTATTCGTTCGTAAAATAATATTTAAGGAAACTTCCTTATGGACCTTAAACAAAATTTACTGATTTCTGACGATTTTTCCAAAGTAACTCATGAGCTGCCAATAATTGTAAACGTCCACTAGAGTATAAATGCTGCTAAAGCTTTATAGTATTTCTCCCGCCTTCTTCGCATGCCTTCATGGTGTAGTGGTCAGCGCGCTCGAAGCGCAACCGATAGGTCCGTGGTTCGGTTCCCGGCGAAGGCGCTGCTCATTTTTCATGTGTCCCGTTTCGCAATAACTTAATGTCTCTGTAAAGCCACCAAGTATCCTAGAGCTTTTAGCAGTAATTGTTATTTAAATTAAAGATGAAAAAGACAAATGCAAGTAAATTAAAATAATTTTACGCCATTGGAAATATCGGAAGGCCTTGAAAAAAGGTGATATCCCGTACTTCATTGCTGTGTTAATTAAAAGAAACAATTTCCCTACGTTCAAATGCAGTGATTTTCAGTCTTCTCCTCCAGTTAGGAGATAAAACGTATAATATAAAATACATATAATCTTTTTAAATTACACGTTTCTAATTAAATGCACTATGAAATGGAAAAAGTCATTATTTAATTATTAAGCTTTCATAATCATATGAAATTAAAAATAAAATGCGGGGAATCAACAAATGTGTTTTATTGGGTCATTAACAGGTTTTTAAACAGCAGCAAATGGGGTATGATATGTAGAATAAATCAAATGTATAATAATAATTACATTCAACTTCTTCTTCTTTGACATCTTTAATTTAAAGCTCTTCATTGTTAGAAGTCCATGATTTTGTTTCTGGTCAGATAGAATCAAAAATATTTTGATAGCTAAAAAATTAATTTTGATTTCCTTTTAATTGTTTATATATTTACTTTTATGTTTTAAAGCGTTAAAGTAAGATTTTATAAGTTAAAGCTCTTTTTGTGCACGTTTTTCTGCTAACCGATATTTGCATGCTATTATGTAAACCACCTATTGCTTTAGGTTTTAAAGCCACGTATTGCAAAAATATTACTTTATAGGAAAGCTTTGAATATATATTTCTATTATTTTTGTACTTTTTGATACACACTAATAAAAACATTGTCCAAACGGACACTATCATAAAACCGAGATTGATGTATAAGTCCACCTTCACGTACTGGCAAATGTTTCAGACTCTTACTCATCTCAATCATAATTTTATCAGATTACTGTTTAGTTGGAAGGAAGTATAAATAAATCGAATTAAGACTAGGTAGTGTATCATTCTTACTAGTAGTTAAAATGTGAAGTATTCGCGGAATGACTTCTAAAGCAGAATCAAAAGCTACATAGTCTTTAGAATCTGATGTAAAGTTTTACGAAGAGAAAGATTACTTTATTTGATTATGCCGAAAAGCACTCGAGGGCTTTATCTGTCTAAAGAGAGGAATACATTTCTGGAGGACTTTCTAAGGGAAACTTATTCCGACACATAGGAAAAACCATGAAAACCCTTATGTAGTGCTGGCCGTTCCCCTCGAATCGAATTTAGGTCTAGCTATCGGTGTTCAGCAATTTTACCGAATCTTCCTCAAACTTTGCAAGTTAGCGCTTTAAACCAGTTTTTTTGTTAAAATAGGGAGGGGAGGAAAGAGAGAAGAAAAGAAGAAAATAGAGAAATCTGGATGCCCAACGCTAAGAAATCATAAGAAGTAATTCTTAGAGAAAGCGTTAGATTGCCATTTTATATGCTGACAAGAGAGGTATAAATACTACTTGAGTCCTTCGTCGATTGATTATGGCAAAACAAGCAAAGGCTATTAGCGTTAGTAGGGATGTATTAGTGGAGATGTATTAGTGGAGGATTTTTCATGGAAACTATTTTCTGTTTTTTTTTCCTGCTCGAAAATCGGGAAAATTGAAAGCGACAAACCTTTTCGTCTATCAGAGCGGTCTCAAATTGCCTGCCTGTAGTCCGCATGCCACCCCACAAAGCAATTTATGGGACCACTTCAATTATATGTCTCTTAATACAGTGCTTATATAGATTTACATATTGCATAAATTCATTGGACAGAGGATTGCAATACGGTGTTTATTAATAAAAGCACTAGGAAAAATTTTAGCAGTCATTACATTTCAGCTAAGTTCTAAAGTAGTACTGGCAAAGAGGCAAAAGTACATATACAAGGGGGTCATTAAAAATCTTCCCCAATATATGAACCCTTAGCGGTCTGTCCGCTCAGCCTATCGAAATGGTATTTCAGATATTATTATTTGAAAGTATATACTCGAGAATGTGATGATTTAAAACAACTGAGCTCTAACATTTACGATGATAGAGAAAATAGTTCAAAATTTTTTAGTTGTAACACTCATCGTTTCTCCTGAGTAAATTGATGAGTGCACTGATAAACTATAAATGGCGTTGGAACGATACCCGTATGACGAAAACTGCCGGCATAAAGTATTTGCAAAAAAAGAACATTATTAAGGACCGATGACAATACAAAAGACGAGAGGGAAAAAATTTTAATTGGAGCTACAAGCTTTGAGCGTGTAAAATGTTTCAAGATAGAACCATCCCCAGTAACTTTGCAGTTTTGTAGCCAACGTGATCCTCCGACCCCTCTCCGGTGGATTTCTGATTCTGGGTTTATCTGAAATCTAAGATCCACACACCAAATCCACGCGATTTCTCTGAACTGAAAGAGGCCATAAAACATGAAATTTTACAGATTCTTCATGCAATGTTACCGATATTATCGATGTGAACAATCTCCCGCTGCAATGCGTTATCGTCAGCAAAGGAGGGTACGTTGAAAACTTATAATTCCAATTAAAGGGTTTTTTTTTTCTTCTCCTATGCTATGTCTTCATTGATCCTCCAAAATGCTCTTGTTTGTAAATATCTTATCAACAATTTTCGTCATACGTGTATCGTTCCGAAGACATTTATAGTTTTCAATACTCTGATCAATTTGCGCAGGGAAAACGTGAGTGCTGCGGTTCGAAATTTCGGAATATTTTCATTGTCGGCGTAACTGTGAGAGTTCTATTATTTTAAATCATCACAATCTCAAGCGCATATCTTGAAATAACATTATCTGAAATTTCATTTCGATTGGTTCAGAGATAGGCCGCTAGGAGTACGTAAGTCGGGAAAGTTTTTTATGACCACCCTGTATCAACGCTTTGACAGAACCCGCAAAAAAGCCTAAAGGGACAAAAGGATATTAATCATCGCAAATCAGGAAATGGCAGTTTAAAGTATAGATGTAAACAACATTAAAAACACATGGACTGTGTTTACATGTGCGATTGCTAGTGAATGAAAATAAAATAGAATGATTAGATTTGCAATGCCAGTTAAGTGAAGAAATTATAGAATTTGTATACTTGACAGGCCGCATGACTAGACTAAAGTTAGACGCCCGTACAATCAATAAACGTTTTCGCTAGCTTAAAGTTGGTAAAACTTTTATATTCTGGCTTGTCATTTTTCATCCTAAATGAGTTGACATTTTTACTTTCCTTGTGTCGGTAACTAAATGGTCGAGAAGTAAAAAGTCTAACAAAAGGACTCGACTGGTCGATGAGCATGTACATTCTAGGATGAAGATAGTTTCCAGCGATTTTTTTTCTCCAAAGCTGCAAACGTTATCAAACTCGAAACGACGTTAGATGACTAGCTGTAGTAAAAATATAGAAATATATAATTATAGTTTTTAATCGTTCCTTCATGTGTCTATAAAAAATTTAATACATGAAGGAAAGACAACGAATTGTCAGTGTTTAGTCGCAAGTTTTGTTCTCCTGGGGAAATTTCTGTAAACATTTGGTAAGTTTTCATAATTTGTTTAGTTAAAGTTCATGTTAGAAGCAATTTACTGGTTAATATTTATTAGAAACATTTGATATAAATGTTAGGACAGAACTTTAATATTTAGATGCTAGTGCATCTGAATTACGAAATATAACCAACACGAATTTGTTACAGATAATAAATAAATAATAATAGCAAATTTGAATTTTTTCCTTTGGATTATTTTTATTGTTTGTTTATGTATGCTTTATTTATGATAAATATCTGGTAAGTAAAATTTGGAATTAAGTTAAAATTTCGTTAGTTATTTAAAATTTATTACGAAATTTTTCTAAAAAAATTCTGCCCCGGCACTGCTTTCTTGTCGGGCATGCGGCAAGCATGCAATTCCTAAAGAGAAAGATGCTTCAACAATTTTCCTTCGTTTCCTTTACAAAAGCAAAAGACAATATTCTATATTAAGATACGTAACGTGGGGTAAACTGTAGAATGCTGCAGAAACTGTAGAAATGCCGCAGATATTCATAAAAATTTCCAATCGTTACTTAGAAACCTAAATTTATTTCAAATTATATCAGTTAATTGGGATATTAAAAAGGTTAAATTATTAACAAGAAAACATATATAGCTTTCAAATCTCTGCACTTGTTAGGCAGTTAATGTAAACTAAAAAAAAATAACTTGTGCCCCGTCCAATTACAACACTTCGGAGAACGGCTACTTGCCTAAAAGCGTTAAAAATAAAACTTTTATGTTTCCTGCAATGACAGTTATTGCCAAGTCGCGTAGACGAGGAATGATGTGGCACAATAATAAAACGGCAAAAATTTGGAAGTTCTTCAATTTTTGATATTTAAGAGATTTTGCTGTATGTCAGATATTAGCGAAGTCACTGTTAACCTCTTTCTGTGTGATTTAGCTCTCATCATCTGCTATATTCTCTCTACAAGAATTTCGTTAAAATACTCACGAGCTCCATTCACGTGCAATTCAAAATTATCTGCTTTTAAAACGTAACAACGATATGTAATCTGGTTTCGAGATTTTTGTCAAAGTGCTATAAATAAGCGAGCAATGAAAAGTTACAATAAATTTTCAACAAGTTGCAGTCGTCAAAACGCCTATCTCGGAAAAAACCACTGAAATCTTGTTTCTTTAGGCAGAAAATTATTCATACAGACCTAAGCATTTATCTCATAATAGGCCACACCTGCTGACTGAATAAAGATTTCTTCAACAAAACCATAGGTAACGACTTCGTACACAACTGACAGCTTCAAATACGAACCTAATGATGCAGATTCAAAATGAGGCCTTATAAAGTATTTCTCCCGCCTTGTTGGCATGCCTTCGTGGTGTAGTGGTCAACATACTTGGCACGTATTCGAGAGGTCTGAGGTTCGAGTCCCGCCAACGATATTGCTCATTTTTCGTCTCTCCTACTTCTAAATAGCCTAAATTCTCAGCAATGGCGCCCGAACAAATAAGGTGATTGATGATGATTCTCCACCACCAGGATTCGGCGATTGGGTCTCCTAATGCCCAGTCACTGTTTAAAAGGGGGTTATGTAAAGTCTTTCTCCCACCTTCTTGGCATACCTTCGTAGTGTAGCGGCCAGCACGCTCGGCGCGTATTCGATGGGTCGAAGGTTCGAGTCCCGGTGAGTGAGTTGCTCATTCTTCCCATCTCCTGCTTCCAAAAAAACTTAATGTTTTTACAGCCTTACATTACCCGCCTCCTCAGAGATGCCTCTTTCTCGTAAACAATTGTTCTTACTAAGCTTAAAAAATAACCGTAAAATTATAAGAAGTTCCAATTTATTCGAATTAATTTACTCTAATTGTACGGTTTTCGCTTACGGACGAATGTCTTTAACTTGCTACATCCGTAATTTTATATAATCACCACCTCACTTCTGCTAAGTTTCCTGATTAATCAAAAACTTTTTCATCTCTCTCTCAGGTCCAGAATACGACGCATATAACACCAGTTCGCAGCTTTCATTCTTCCTCTTCGTCAGAAATTATAATCTGCACTAGGATTTAACCTTAGAAAAACTCAAGAATTTATTAACTGTATTAACGAAAAATGCTTCAACAAAACGATTAGCTACAACCCGGTTAATTTCGCTAATATCTTAAGTTGCGAAATACTTTATGAAGATAAACTTTTTCGCCCATTCGCCACTCACTTGTTACAATCTACCTAAACCGACCAATGAGAGCTCAGCATACTCATTCAGGACTTAATTAAATTTGATGCTTTTATGGATTATATATGTTATCCCCATTTTTACGAAAACTTTAAGAGGTAATTTTCCCTATTTGTGACAATTTTTTCATCGGAAAGTACAATCTTTGCGTTTTTAGCACTGCGAACATCCAAACTTTGCTACGCCGTTACTCCTGGCTACCAGAAGCCAGCAGACTCACAATGTTTTGATTGTTTTGCCCTTAAAAGAGCAATTTTAAAATTTCGTTGGTTTACATGGATTATCCCATATAATTTTTTCGTTTTGCTTACTCAAGACGCAGCCACTATCAATTAATTGCTGTTCTGTCAGAAACAGATGTTATTTTATATTCTACATAGAATTTTTCTTTATTGTTGCTGCATACATGTATTGTTTTCATATTATACAGTAGTTTGCAAGCTCACCACGTTTCGAATTCGACAAACCTTTTCACGTGTATCCAGCCAGCTTTCTCCACCCCCCCGCCCTTCTGCAGCTGCCCTAGACATGGCTTGTTGATCACCGAAGCTCAGGGCTTCACTTCTTTTTTCTTTTACAGGGCTACCTCAACTCCAGAAGCTTCATCTTTGAACTTTTACATGCATCAGGACTCTAAGAGAACTCATTCAGAAATCTGGAAAGAGCATCTTCCGCTGCATGTCACAATAAAGAACAAAGTATCAAAGTGCCATCATTCCTCGTTGTTTGTGGAACTTCAATTCTGTGTGAAGAAAACTTCTGCTCTTCACTGGCAGAACTAGAATTTATTCACGAGGCCTAATCCTCATTTTATTTATTTTCTTTCTCCATTTCTGGATCCTCCTTTAGAGTTTCGTACGCATAGTTTTCTTACTCAAACTTCGTTAAAGTGCTGGTAATTGCTCATATATTTATGCGCTGAAGCTAGCATAACAACTAATATCAGCATACACTTTTCACTAACACTATCTTCGGCTTGCAGTCTGCAAAATAATTCATAATAAAGCATAAAATACTGTGCGTTTGTCATGCGCTAGTGTACAATACGTATTAGTGAGTTGCCTGCTGGAAATGATTACTATGAGCAACTAATATAGCAATTCAAAGTTCCTGAAGCTTGTGGGGGCGTTCTAAATGAACATTAGTTTTTGTTTAATGAAGTAAGAGAAAATTCTGCTGTCTTCCATATTTAAGATAACATCTACAGAATCACGTGGTCACAAGCCCCTAGAAATGATTCGATCTTCCAAAACCTTTTGCAGCAACATCGTGGGTTACTTAATTGAATGTGCAATCGTCCAGTCTTATTGAACACAAGAAATATCAATTTCGTCTTCTGTTATCTCGTCCATGAACTGGTGACTTATTTCACAATGATGATCTAAATTTATTATTTCTATGAAGAATAACAGGCTGATTGTTCTTCTTCTGGGTATTGAAGTCCATGACTCAGTCTTCCGCTTACATAAAAGGATTTCACGTGGATTGTTGGCTGCCCAACGTTTGCACGTTAGTTCTGTTCATGGACATACCCTAATAAGGGACACGTGACTCTTCGGCTTAGAAAATGTACTCTAGAATATCGTTAGGACTGCTCACTAGAAACTGTTGAAAGGACCACTAGAAACTGTAGGTGTATACTTACTTTTCCAACGCGAAGGTCCAGTTCAAAATCTCATAAATTGGCTAATTTTTAGTAAACCAATAAGTATATTTGGAGATTTAAATTTTGAAATTTTTACCCTTTCTTAAATTTATTTTTACCTTTAAAATTTAGCTTGGTTCTTCCAAAACGCTTTGCATTACGACGCTGCACTGCCATGCATGTATCATTCGCGTAATTAGGGAAATATGCTCCGGACAGACATAGCATCTTTAAATGATCTTTCACCTGGCCTTACAAACAACATTTGCTTTTCCATTCCTTAAGTTTAAAAACCTTTGATTTATCTACTGAATTTAAATCTTTCAAGAAATTAAGTCATAATGCGCTTTTTGATAATTTAAATTTCATTTTGTTTTTAAAAAACTACGGAATTTTTATAATTTAAAGAATATTTGATTTTTAATATATTTATTTGCAACGCAACTCTAGTTAATTAAGGTATTTTTAACAACATATATTGATTCTGTTGGTATTTAATCATTGGTTTTGCTTTCTTGAAGTGCGTAAGTTTTGTGTCTCATTGAATAATTTTGGTCCATTTTGCTATCCTGCTTTTCAATGAATTCTGTAGCTGCTTTCAGACGTTAAATCCGCATTCAACTGCATTTCGGTTCAGCGTGTTTCCATTAGAGGGCCTTTCATCTAATTCGCAGATGATCGTCTATTAAATCTGCACGACGGGTTCATTAGCTTTTAACATGAATATTGTCTTAGAGGATACGAAACACAGCGGTGTTATTTATGTATGTTGCTAGTACCAGACGTCACAAATGAAACATTTTACAGCAAATGAAACGCTTAAAAAGGGCACTGCCTGTTAAATATCTCAACTTTGTTTTCAAACAGAAAAGTAAACAATTCAAAGTTTTCTTTAAATATCAAATTTCTTGCCAACAGCATAATTAGGCATATTTCGAAAGTAATTTTTTGTGTGATTTGACATTTTTAATAAAATAATAAACTCAATGAAAAATAACCGAGAAAAAATGATAGATTAAAAAGTTTCGGAATTGCTGTTTTAGAGCATTTATTTCAAACCGTGAATTTTTACTGTAAAGTTTATCCTAAGTTTATTAACAGTTATTTTAAGTTTTGTCTCTTTCCTATCTACTCTAATTTCAGCTTACAATTTCCTGCCAGAATGCTCAGTGAATGCAAATGAGTAAGGGTACTATTCAAGTCGATGCTTCAGCGACTTCTAGAGAGAGAGAGTCTGAATTCTTGACTAGCAAGAGTTTGCCATTTGGCTACATTCTCTCTTAGCTACGACGTTCGGCCATACTTTAGGTCCTTGCTTCGCTTCGCCGATTAAATTAATATTTAGGGGCCAACTACTTAGATTTCTGATAGCTTGGTTATACCTTTTAGATAGCTTAGTTAAGCTAGTTTAGTTTATTTTCATAGTTATTTATGTTCAAGTCCAAGTGGAGGCTTTGTGTAACTTCCAAGTAGGAACTGATTGTATTTATTCTGAAAAATAAAAGGTAGTAACCCTTCTTAAGTCTTATGTGTTTTGTTCCCACACCTAAGCGATTATTCGCTTCTTAGTGTTCGTGGGGTTCTAAGACAGAACTTTGGAATTAAATAAGTAAGACCCCACAAGGCTTTAATATATTTTATTGATATTTGTGGTCACATTCAATTTAGTAGTTAGAATGATGGATAAAGAATTATATTCATTAGTTAATCGAGTTAGACGTTTTGAATAATGATATCTCATGAATAATAATTTATTCATTTATTACAAGTATCTGGATTATGTCACTTAAGCTATTAACCGTCCCCGCTAATACCGAATTACAAAATTAAAATCCTGAAGTACACAGCACATATTTACGTGTTTTCTGTCGCGCTAGATCCTTAGAAGATGGAACTAGTAATATGAATCGGATTTTCTGACAAGTCTTGGATGTTCACCAATAGTTGTAGTAAATCCACGGTGTTTTCATGGAAGAGATTATTTCTGTGAATGGTACATTTCTTAAAAAATAACTACGTACAATGTATTAATTTCAGATACTTTGATGCCGCTATCCATTCTAATTTTAACTGCTATTCTCAGCTTTTAACTCCCAACTCATACGCTAACCATGCTTTTAACTACTATTCTTAGAACCAACGTTTTCATTGTGGCCCTACTACACTGAGCATGTTGGTATCAATCACACTGTTGCCAAATCTCGTCAGCGAAAATAGAATAAAAAAGGGAAGGCCGCTCGCATAGCAGCAAGGTTGGATCAGTTACTCGTCTATGTGTTGCCATGAATCACAAAGGAAACGCGCTGCAGAATTCTTGAGTCTAAAGTAAAACGGACAGACATTGAGACAATAATGTTCAGTTAAAAGGCAAAATAATACCACAGTTGTACCACAGAGAGAATCTCGAATAATTTATCCCTTCACCAGAATCCATTGCCAAGCCTTTGCATATAAAGTTGAGTCATGCATCATGCTGAATTTCCTGCTTATGAATATCTTAACAGAGGTACAGATAGAAGTGCGAGATATACGCAGAATGTACCTTTGATCAGTAGGTACTATTCCCGTGCTCTCCGTTTTAAAAACATTAATTTGGTGCAAGATATAGATGCGATTTCCCAAGCAAGGAGAATTTGCATTATTGATTATTATTTCGCAAAGCATAAACTTGTCTGCCAGGCCATCTTTCTGACAGTCTTGATTGGTAACTGCAACGTTTTTACCTCCTTGTGTGAGGTAAAGGAAGTATTGTAGCCTAAAAAAATTTCGAATATCGTTTTCTAACGGAAACATCCATTCTGACCGTTCCTGAATCCATTTGGACTAATTTTTTGGTGAGGTCAGAACGTACGGACAGAAGAAAGGACACTTTATTCCAAAACAGATTGTAAAATGGATTTTTTTCCGAGTTGTCTGTATGTACACTGCGAAAACAAAATGGCGGAGATATATCTATATCTACCATTCTACTGGGCCGATTGACGAAGTTGAGCTTGCGTTTTTCATGTCTTTAAAGCTCGACCTAGCGTATGTATTAGATTTATATATAGCATTGTTCAAGTGTAGGTAATTTGACACGAAATCGGACTTTTTCTGAAATGACATGCCAATTGTTTTCCCATATTTCGATTCTACGACTCAAATTATGCCAAACTGCCCAAATTTGTAAAAATCGCAAGAGTAGTTCTTAAAACCTTAGCTCCTCAAAGCTAATTGAATTTGATATATATTTATTAATATCTCTTTTTTATTAAACTTACTTGATTCCATCTTCCAAAGTTCGAAATTTAGGCTTAATTCAAATATATTTCGCACATTTTTTATGATTTATTTTTAAAATTTGTATTTTTAAATCATTTTTATAAATCTGTCGAAAAATTTTGTATTATAACCTATAAAAATTATCTACTTAATCTGATGTACTTCTAGGCACACCTGCAAAAAATTAGAGATTCTATTCAAGATGTTCTAATATGTACATGAATTTAGATATTGGCACGTTTTGAAATTTGCAGGTATGTTATAAGCGATAATAACGCCAAGTGTGGTTTACACACTTTGTTAAACAATATTTGAAAGTATAAATGATGAACTTTTTTTCTGCTCGTGTACAGTGAAGAAAGGGGAAAGGAAAATAGGTTGCTGTAAATTCAGAAGTTCATCGAGTGAATTATTCTTGGCGCAAACTGAAAAAAAAATATACAAATCGCATGTGATTCCAGCATGATTGTGCACCAGCCCATAACTACGTGCGGGTTCGCAATTAACTTGGATAGGACACTTTTGGCCGGTGGTTTAGCCGTGGTGGACCCGTTAGATGGCCACCCCGTTCGCCAGATTTATCCAGCTTGGATTTTTTATGAGCCATCTGAAGAGCATAATTTATGAGACTCCCATTGACTCACTGAAGGACCTCGTTGCACGACTATCCATTGCGGCTGCAAGCGTGCGCGAAATGCCTGTCGTTTTTTACAATTTTCGTCAATTCCTTCTGCGACGTTACCAAGCATGTATTATTGCTGATGGTCGCAATTTTGAACATTTATTGTGAATACTGTATTGCTGCAAAGAAACACTTTGCGTTGATTTTGTACATAAACACATTTTTCTCTCGTATCGTTTTTTTGCGTTCCTGCCTTAACCCGTCACTTCAGACCCTAAATTCCTATAAAAAAATTCATATTTTAGTACGCTCCACCACCCCTCCAAGTTTGTCCTATGATCTCTGAAACACCCTGTATAATAATAATAACAATAATAATAATAATACATATTTAGAAGTACTGATGTAGGAACACCGAGATGCAGTAACGTAGAAATACTGACTGCGCATCACATAGAAAGAACAGACTGTAGATCCATATTGAAGAGAAAGAACTTTGATTGCGTAAAAGGCTAATCGATAATGAATAGGAACCTTAGCAGTTGAGATAAATTTAATTTCTTTTTTATTTAAATTACTATTTGTAACCACAATTCACTTGGCACTCTAATTGTGCCGATTTCCAGAACATTTACGTTTTTGAATACTGTTGGGGTTGGAAAAGAGCGCAGCTAAATTGCGCCCAAGCAGCACAGATGGTAAAGCTAATAGTATGCATTTATCCAATATGGCAGTCTCTTGAGAGAAAGGTTTGGGTTTAGGTTAGAAACGTTTCAGTTCTCAGAGTTTAGGTTTCTATTAACTACGTCATCAGTGTTACGAAAGCTCTGGTACAGATTTATCTAGAAATGATGCAGGCCAGAAATGTTTTAATTTTTTTAGAATATAGAGGAAATATATACTGGCTCCCATGCCCGGCTTAAAAGTCTTTACCCAGACTTTATTTGCGCAATGGACAACGTAGTTTGGCAAGAAAATATGAAAAACGAGTGATGCCTTTGCCGGGATTCGAATCCCAGATCATCTGATTGACAGCCGCACGTGCTAGTGATTGCACTACAAAGGCGCGTACTGAGAAAGGGGAACATTTCTCATGCTCTCCCATATTTAAAAGGCAACTGATGAGTCAGCAGACAGAGTGGCAATAAACTGGAGGTGACAAACTAACGCCCACCACATTTTATTCTGGCGCCACTGTGACGTCTATTAGTATTTTGGAATTTGAAAAGTGAGAATATCAGCTATTCCGTCCTCAGGATTCGAAATGCGGATCTTGCGATTGCCAGCCGGGTGTCCTACCCATTACATCACGAAGAAACACAGTGAAGAAAGAGAATTCTTTATAATACTTGATTGTCATTAGTTAGGGAAAGTTGTGTTGATTCAAATACATTGCAAAAAGTTATTAAGCCAAAGAATAAAAGTTCCCGCAAAGACATTAGAGACCATTGACTTACGCTTCACAACAAACGTACGATAAACGTATGACCCAAGTTCAAGACTCGGTGAAAATGCTTGCTTCGTAGGAACGTTCAGTATTCCCCCATGTTTTAGAGTGAATACAAGTCATTTTTCCTTAGAGATTTCTCCACGAAGGCATCCCTTCCCTAAGGGAGATTATCCATGCATGATCCACATAATCTAGTTGAATAAGTCCACTGAGGGGTATCGATAAACGACGATCAATCTTCATACCGCTGGTATAGAATAACACAGTAAATTTAGATAGATTATTAAAATACAATTAAGCCGCAAGACAATGTTCATGGTGATATGGCTTGATAGTTTCTGGCATCCATGAATGTAGCTTTCCATACGTTGGGGGAATATTCTCCCAACGTATGCATTTGGATAATGCGGGGAAAAGTAACAATTCGTAATTGGGAAACAATCTGTTATAACGAGTATAATTTTATGGCAGACTATTGACTGGCCATTGTAACTGTTATTACGCAATATTCAGTTACGAAAGAAAAAATTTTATCCAAAAACATTTGGAAAGGATTCATCAAAAATGTTGTTTATAATACGAAAAATATCTGGTGTTTAAATGCATTGGAGTGGTTGCCGAATTTGTTAATCACGTTTGGTGTCCTTATGCCCTTCTCTATTGTTTACATCGGATAAAATCCCAGTCCAATAAAATACGTGTATAAAATCGAGAAGAGGCGCCGACCTTCTCGTTCTTTTATAAATATTCATCATTCTGGGCTGCTTCATTTTGATTGGAAAGAGCTCCTCGCGACGCTTCCTGTTTTTGAGAGACGGTCACTTTTTGTCGTGCCATTTTACTCTCGATCAGTTGTGTTTTGGTCTCGCTTATTTTAGCTTTTTTTTATTTTTATGTCTCATACTTAAGCGCTTTGTGGCCCTTTCCACGTCTTAAGGATTTTCCCCTTTTTCTGTGTTGGAGAAACGAGAACGTCCAAGGGGGTTAAAATGTAACAATCATAAACACTCTAGCGGTTTTAATGCTAGAAACTTATGAAAGTTAGCTAAAAACTGATGCCATTAAATGCCGCATGTTATAATTCAAAAATATTCGAAGCTGGGAAAAGCTTCTCTTTAAGCTCAAATTTGATATTTTAGCATGTCATTTTAAACAGCATAACAGTTCTTAAACAGAAGGAAAGATCTACAGTAAATAAACAAGCATTCCAGCGCCTCCAATAATTGAGGGCTTAAAATAAAACCAATACCGTTAATTCATCCTAGATTCAAATCCCTACAAACAATCTACCCGCATGTGCTTTTTTACTCGATGGGTAACGTGAATTCCAATTAATTTCTTTTAGAATGACTTCTAGACATAACCTTCCATAAATAAGCAGAACTCATATGTTTTGCCTTATGCAAGCAAATAAACAAACAAAGATTTCATGTTCTTACTTAATGCGAGTGTTTCATACATAAATACAAATAAGCAATTCCTGTTGCTCTGGTTGTCTGCATTTAGGGGAATATATCTCTTTAGGAAAGCATGTTTATTTGAATAAGCAAAGAACACGAGGGCTCTCTCGCTACAATACAGGAGTTTTAAATTTTAATGTGGGGGTAAATAACTTCTCTCCAATCATAACTCAAAAAAGCATTTGCTGCTCTCTAATAATAATGATATTATTATTTTTGTTTTTTAATATACTGGTAATAAATTTGTAGCCTGAAAATTTTAAATAACTTTAACTAACACCTTAAAGAAGTTATGCTCAGTAAATTACAAAACATTCTTAAGTGAGAGCAGAGAAAACTAAAGCTCTACCTTCTACAATTCTTTAATATTTTGATATTTTACTCCTAATATTCTATTAACCCGTATTCAGAAATTAGAACTTTATGTTATTACATTTGCCCAAATGCAGGGGTTCCCAACCCTCTGCCCGTGGGCAAAATGGCCTCTGCCGATCGTTTAACGTGTACCCGCCGCTGTGTGGTCGCAATAAAAAGGTTTTCGTTTTCAATAACATTCTATGTGAAAGTTTTCTCATTTTTAACGAAGTTCAAATTGCGTCCAACACAAATACCAGCACAAAGTAAAACGCAACCGATCTCCCTTTTTTTATGTGCATGCATTATTAACTCTATCCAACTATAAATTCACCTTCCAAAAGTAAATATCCGCCGTTCAACAGATATTCTAGAATGTGCTCTTAGGGAAAAAAAGTTTGGGGACACCTGCCCCAAGGTATTTTATGCTAACTTGAGTAATGACACATGATACAATACAAAGAAAAGGGAGAATAAAATAATTTCTTGAAACCTCAGATTTAATTAGAGGTAAATAAACTGTCTGGTACTTATAAAAGAATTGTACCATAAAGAGTTTGTTTTCGTTTTTGAAAGGTTAACGGAATAATCTCATTCTTGGTTGAACATACATTCAAGAAGTGGATTGTTCTTCTTCTCAATAGAATATCATCCTGAAAAGTGAGAAAAAATTAAATAACGTAAAATTAATGTAACTGATATCGCTGTCATGGAATTAAGCAATTTCTATTGCTGCCTACAAATGAAATTAAATCTGCAATACCTTAATAAAATTAAAACTTATCTTTAGAATTTTCAATTTAAGTGTTCCTATATTTGCTTTTACGTTTCTTTTGTGAATGTAAAATTATCAATTCAGAAAATTAAAAAAAGATTTAAAAGGAGAGCATTATCGTTTATATGAAATTCAGAAAAGAAACGTCTACTGAATGTCCTATCAAGTCCACTCAAACTCTGTACAATCAGATTTGTACGCTGGTTCTCATTCTCATAAATAATATGGTTAAGAATCACACAATGGACTGTATAGTAAAACACTGACTCAGTAGTAAGTACTCATTTATTAAGATCTCTCGCCTTACTGAATCATTACTCTCGTCGACAGCATCACTAGCAAAATTTTTCTAACCGGGGGCGCTGCGCTCGCAGGCGTGGACAAGATTCCTCATTTACATAACATAGAATTC